>LWCB01013537.1:0-13185 GCA_001630525.1 Coelastrella sp. M60 | reverse complement strand
AACAGCCGACCCACAAGAAGCTTGTCAGAGTCGTCCACCAAACGATCATAGAACACCCGCAACACTTCATGAGCCCATAGCTTGACGCAACTGGGGATGTCCTGGATTGAGCCAGCGGCCTTGGTCATACCCTGCATATGGAAGTGGTACTGTCTAAGAAGCCTTTGCCTGATTGGCTAAGGCTGAGCTGCAGCTAGGCTTGACTGCGCCGACTGATGTGGATTGCATGACCAGTTGATACTCTATGACGCTGCTTTACCTGAAACACCTTGGAGACATCCCTGAGGTTGAATGTGTAGTGGCTTTTGTTTGGGGTTGGCAGTAACTGCTTCTGAACAGCTTCATAGACATCCAATGTTGCTCCAACCTGCACAGCATGAGCATGCAAGGTAAACTTGAGACACAACCACATCAGAGCAAGGTGCCCCTGCTATCATTGACTGCATCCAGTTTAAAAGGCTACAGGGCTCATTGTTGCAGATGCTCTGAGCAAGATGGCACACTGCGATATCTATCTGTTCATACACAAGGAGTAGCAGTGTGCTTTGGACACTGAAACCCACCAGTCCTCTTGCAAGCTTTGTGATGTTTTGGCTGTAGGAATACTTCTTCAACCACCAATCCACAAGACCACCAAAAATCATTTGCAGGTTGTCTCGATCAAAAGCAGTCATGCTGCATGCAGAAGTATTGTTGCACAGGTGATCTTTCTGTCGACCCCCTTGTCACGAATCCTTTGTTGAGAACTGATCAATGGCTTGCTGAGGCAGTGAATTCTGCACCGTGACACATCAGCAGGTATCATGTCACTGGCATGTACAATGGTTGCATGAAGGAGCATGCATGCTGCTTGTAGCACCTGATGATGCTGAAGTGCCTGAGATATCTCTGAGTCACTTGGTTCCTTCCTCCCCCTGGCGGACCCATAGCTGCCACATACTGCAGGCCCTCCAATTTCCTCAGCGCAAGTTCCTTCCTGTCGTACCACCCACTGTGGTCAAGTGCCTGGCGCAGCAGTTCTATGGGAGGTTGAGCACCATACACCTCCACCTGCAGACAGCGAACAGATAGGTAAGCCCGTCATCAAAGGCTTCAGCGTGTGCGTATGTTGTCACAGGCCTTTGGGATGGGTGCAGGGTGGCATAAAGGAATGGCCCATATATGATCTTATACATGATCATAGGTCTGCCAACACATACATGCATCATGACCTCAGAAGATTTTGGATGTACAGCTGATGTGCAGCCCCTCTTTACCTGTGGCATGTTTAGGTCATCCACAAACACCACCAGTTGTCTGCCTGCAGCTGGACCATAAACACCTTTGCGGCGCTTTTCTAGTCTGCCATCAATCATGTCCTGAGTCATGTTGGCACTTGTTTGTGCACTGAATGTCAGCAGGACGGAGGTAAAAGAGTTTGCTGGTAGCCCAGACTGCAGGTGACTCTTCACATACACCTGCAAGCAGCAACAAAAACAGTGTGTTCAAGGCTCCACCAGAAGCAGTTGGCAAACGCATGGCATGGCTTGCGGCTGAAGAGCATATCCCAGCAATACAAGGGGATCTGTGATGACACAGCTGGCTTGATAACTCTCACCGTTTTGCCTGTGCCGGTGGGTCCAACAAAGAGGCAATGATGGTGATGCTGGACCAGCGCATCCAGTAGATACGTATAACGCAATGTGTCCATGGTTGGGACAATGATACTGCTATACTCAACATCCGGATCCAAAGCTTTAGAAACTAGTCTGTCAAGCCATGGAATCCATCTGAGCTTTGTTCGATCAAGAACATAGTCATAACACATTCTCCCTTCAGGGAAGGGAAAGGTGATGGTCACCTAGGCAGCACACAAGGGCGGGCAATGCGTTTGAGACCATTGCATATGATTTGAAAATGGGTCGTTCGCTGCGGCAAAGACCTGCACTATCTAGTGCTATGAACCACCACATTCAGACACACATGAACAACCATTCTCTGGCAGCAGGCCCTCTGAGCATAACCCATCTGCGTAGCAACCCCTGAATTGAAGGCGGACAAGTTGAGCTGGGTAACTCACTGCTGGACTGGCAACAAAGCCACTGAGCTCAGATGGAGTCTCGCCCCTCAGCAATTTTCTCAGCGTGGCATCGAATGTGTGCCTGCCTTCGTCATCTGTGTTGGCGCCTATTGACCAGATCAAGCTGAACAGAAAGTGACACTGCAACAAATCGGCCTGTTGTTGTTCGGTAAGCTCTGCCAAAGCTGCACCGTTGGTCCTGTAAGCATTCAATTACAGCATAAATACCCTATTTATTCCCAGCTCAGCTGTTAAACGTGGCACACTCAGCTTTCAGAGAGTCAAAGCAGCCGCTGTGTGGCAGCATTCTCCTGCAGGCTTTGTCACGCAGTACACTACTGGTTGCTGCTGCTGTGCTGGTTGAAAGATACGATGAGGCAGGTTTGACAAATTGAAAGAGGCACACAGCAACTCACTTGAACTCATCCAAGTGTGCATCCAGCAACCTCATACAGCTGCACACAAGGTTGATGTCCACCATTGGTAGCACTACTTTCATGAGCTTAGTAGCTACCCTCAAGCACGGTGGCACCAGCCAGTCAGAAAGCGCCAGCAGCTGTGTTTTGTGTTCATCTGATATGCTTGGAGGAAGGGCTGCTAGCCAGGAAAGCAGAACAGGCCTCCAACCAAGCAGATCAGGTTGTACATAGACCATGCCACAGCGGCTCACAGTGGCTGGAGATGCCACTGCAAGATCTTGCACCTCAAAAATGAGGTTCATCAAACCCTGTCATAATGGCAGTAGACATCACATGTCACATTGAGGTCAAAAAAGTCTGCTCAATGGAAAGTGTAACACTTTCCATTGAGCAACAGTTGCTGCAAAGCTTTGTGCTTGTTGCTATAAGGGTCTCAGATGCTGTCCAGCTAAGCTCTCTGATTCTGACTGCTACACTCTGTGAACCCACCTGCATTGCAATGATCTCTCCACTGTTGAGACATAGCTTTTTGTTGTCATCCAGCACTGTGTTCATGTTCTCAATCCACAGTGCATCAACAGGTCCATCAAAGACAATCCACTTCCTGTCTGGACTGGTGTCCCGTGCAGCATTTCTGAAGAGCACTGGCAGAATCCCGTCAGTCCACTCCTTGCTGACAGAGTCTTCACAGCCATACAACTGTCCCATTGTGATGGACTTGGGATTCAGCACATACACTTTAGTAGCGAACTCGTTGTTGAGGCTCCTGGCGTTCAGGTCTGCGGAGAGGAGACGCCACAATGTAACGCCACATGTTGTAAGGACACCATACTGCACAGGGTGAGCCAGGTGAGTGAGTAGCCAGGCTGCATTGCAATGCTTGATGGTGCAAGGATACTGTTGCGTTGTGTCATGGCATACCAAGCTAGCAGCGGCTAGTCCTGTGTGCAGCAGGGTGGCTGCGATCCTGCTTTACCTGTCAACGCAGCTGCAAGCACTTGGTAAGCTGCAGTCTTCATGCCAAAGCTTTGGCCAACAAGCATCAGGCCATGCCGTACAATGATCATCTCATATAACTGTATGGCCTTGGTCAGGAATGACTCCAGTGGCTGAAGGCCAGTTCTGCATGCAACCACGAGAGAGCAGGTCAGGTATGATGCAGCAGAGACGTTACATCTGTAACAACCCTGGATAGTAGTCATCATGATCGCTGTTGCAAGCACTACATTGTTGGCAAGTTCATGGAAAGCTGCAGCACACTCACCGGATGCAATTGGTGATTAATGCATTGCGTAAGTTGTCGTAATCCACACGAGGCAGCTCCACACCTACACAGAGAAAGACTTATGGTTGTAGTGGTTCTCTGCTGCAAAGTTCAAGCACACACGACCTGACCTGCTTCGGTACTGTCACATAAATGCTGCATGGTATGCGTGTTGACAGATGAAACGGATTCTGAAGCTTCTGAAGGTGCACGACAAACATACCAGGGAATAAATCACTCAAAATTCCTCTGAACAAAGGTACATCTTGATCAAGGAACTTGGGCAGATTTACGTCATTGATGGCACGCAGCATCAGCACATCTTCTGGTGCCGTTGCAAAAGTGCGCTTTAGGTTGCCAGCAGCACGCAGAACACTCATGACTGCTCTCATGCCATAGTCATAGTGATCCTGGCTTGACAACTGTTCACTGCACAATCTGCATTGCCACAAAACATGCAGAAGCCTTGAAGTTCGTTCTACAGCAACTCACAACGATTGATTGCCAATGCATAACACCATCGGCAGTGACTGCTGAGGAAGCTGCTGAAGATGGGAAAGACAAAACAGCATCAAGAACAAGGGTACTACAGCAGATATATATCCAGTCCAGCTGTTGCTGTGGTTGCAACAGCAATCTTAAGTTCAAACACAATGTGGCCAACAAACCTGTATGTCTGTACCAGCTTTCTCGCCAGTGCCCTTGCATCCAGATATCCATATGAGTACAGCATGATCTCTGCAATCATGGCATAGTCCGGCACCATCATTGCAACGTCCCTGCAAGGCAGACAAGAGGGGATGCATTACCAGCAACTTCAACATGATGCAACTGCAGCAGTTGCCAACAATCTAGGGCTATCTGCTTTTAGCTGTGCATGATTACAAAGGATGGCATACCTGAACAAAGCCTTGAGGTTGTCTGGCAGCTCTGTGCGTCCAGCATACCCAGGATTCATGGTGATGAAGACATTGCAGGTCATCTTTAGAGGAATCTCAACACCTGGAGGGCAACAGCAACCAAACACAGCATCATCGTCTTCTTTGAATAGATCCTTTGTTGCTCCTGGCAGAATCAGATCACCGAGTCTATACAGTCAAGTATGCAGGTGATGCAGTCCAGAGTGCAACCTGCAGTAACAATTCCGTTGATGCATGTTGCGTGATATGTTGTCATGAATATATCAGCAATGCACTGCAGATCTGAACTATGGCAGCTTACTGACCCTCAAACACGAAAGTCTGCATTCTTGCTCCCTTGGCCCTGATGATGGTGAGCACTTGTTGAGCCACCACACTCAACACTTCCAGCTCAATGCGGTTGAACTCATCAAAGCAGGCCCAGGCACCAGAGCACGACAACCCCTTGAAGAACTTGCCCTGCATACCATCAGCCGACAAGTCATCTAATGTAGGCTAGAAAGCCCTTTCTGCATTTGTGTGCTGACAGAAAGATTCGCACAAGTAGACTCTATGGCACCAGGTGGTGCTGGTGCAACATAACATCGTGATCACCATTGCAATAGGAGCTTACCATTGCTTTGTAGTCAAGCCCATCGCTGCAGTTGAAGACCACACATTGAGTTGCCAATGCCTTGGAAAGATCCTTGGTGGTCTCAGTCTTCCCAGTTCCTGCAGGGCAAGAAACACAATAAGCATCATATCCTCTACTGTTGTGCAACAGAACCTCTGCTGCAATATACGCCAAACTGACCAAGCATCATCAAGCTGGCATTTGATCATTAGCAGTGTTCCTGCACCATGGTGTGGCTGGATTGTGGCCTTTATCAGCTGTATCGTAGTCCGAGAAGGCTGAATATACCTGCTGGTCCAGCTGGTGCTCCCCCCAAGTTCATATGTATTGCCCCCATCAGTGTCCTGTAGCATCTGTCAGTGAGGGGAGTGATCACTAGACGACTGCTGTTGCCCAGGTACTCATAGCCATACAGAGCCTCAGCATTGATCATGCGCACAACAATTGTCTCCTGCAGCAGGTGACAAACAAAAGTCCCAGTTTGCACATGCATGCAGTGTCCCTTGTGCTCTATTCAACACTGTCACTATAACATCATGTTATGCTAGTAGCAACCTGACAGTTCTAGTACTTTAGCATCCTGGCATGCTTCTTGTACTTCCATGAGTTCTTCAAAAGCCCTGCTGCAACCGCACTCAGTGATTGTTCACCTGTGGCTTCACTCCAGATGGCGGTGCTTCATGATGTTCCCAGTAGTAGCGAAGCTGGCTCTCCCACTTAAAGTCACGCACATCCTCAACACCATCAGCAGCCATGGATGAGGTCACATCCCTGTTTTGAAGGGTTACAACAGACCATGGCATATGCTTTGCATACAAGAACATCATTTCCCCAAAGCCTGTACAGGCAGAGCCCTCAAGCACGCTGTGTGAAGCATGCATCAGTACAAAGGTCATCCAGGCCAAGCAGCTGCATGCCAACAAGTATAGTCCTGCTAAGAGCACTCACCTGGCATGCACATCAATCACCACCAGGGCCCCACAAGTTGCCCTTTCCAGGTTAGTCAGGCTGCCACGCACAAGGTTCACCAGTTTTGCCAGCTCTTGATTGCACCTGATCACACAAGAAGGTGTCGAGGAAGCAGATGACAAGGCTGCTGACGTCCAGGATAGTGCATACATGAAGGTAGGAGGTGTGGTATAGGTTGCTAACAAGTGTGATGAGAGGGTGATGCTGACTTGCTTAGGTCTAACCCACTTTTGAGCATAGTTGGATAAGCCCTTGGCACCTCCACTCTGTATAGCATCAGTCACTTCTTTTGTCCAGAACACCTGAGACCCATTGAGCACCAGCTGTCCTGGCCACTGCAGAATCCATGAGGTACGAGCTGTCTTTGGATAGGCAGTCAGTGCCTCGCGTGTTATGCTGTGCAGGGTTCTCTTGATGGCACCCTCAACTTCAAGCAGCCAACACTCCACAGCACCTGCACAAAGATCGTAAAGCTGCTTCGACACTGAGCTGATGCAAACCGTTGCAGGGCTTGAATCGCCAAGGTTCATGTGGTTGCTGTTGTTACAACATCAACATGTGATGTGCTTGGATCTTGTTGCGCACACTTGCTCGTCCTGGAGTACATGGAGTCATGTACTGCCATGGACCAGAAGTACATGTGACACTGCATACCACAGCTCTAGATCACTGAGATACCTGTTGCGGCTGGGTTCACGCGCTCCACAAACATGATCTTTTCCCCCTCAAGAGAGACCAAGCCACTGATCTCTCCGTTTTCCTCAAATACAAGCTCCTTGACAGCTTCAAAGCATTTCTTGACAAAGGGCTGTACAGCCAGAGGATCCTTGGCCTCAGCCAGAATCTCCAGCAGCTCATCATTGGACAGAAAGTAGAACCTGGAAGCGTCAAACAAGCACCGACTCCAATTGTACAACTGCGGCCCCAGGTGCACTACGCGTTGCTGAACTCAGTATGCATGCATAAGATGCTTTTAACTTGTACTGGTGCACATGTCTTTTAACAGCTCGACTAGGCATGCTCCTACCTGGGGAAAGCCATCTTCTTTGTCTCCAGAAAGTCATTCAATCCTTTCTCCACGACATCCAGTTGAACATTGCATTGCTTCAGCTCCTCAAGCAGGCCCGGCATATCAGCAACATCCATCATCAGTGGATGCTCATGGACCTGTAGGCATGCACATAGTGGTGAGCACCACCGTAGAAACGTAGCCGCTCAAAGCACACCATACATGTCCATGCAGGGCAAAAGACCTGGGAGTCGGTATTATTGTGGAGGAGCTCTGGAGCCGCACCTGTGCCATGATCTTCCTCCAGGTTGCATCCATAGACCTGAACGCAGCGCCTTCACGTGGGATCTGCTTCATTATCTCATCTGTTGAGAAGATTGGTTCTAGGTATAGCCATTTGCCCTGACAGGTCAACCACTCCTCCAACATTTCCTGCGTGGCGATGCAGGCAAGCAGGGTCACGCTCACAGATGTAATCGCCCTCAGCTGCAGAATTCAGTGGAGCAATGCCAGTATTCATGCACATGAAGTCTTTTCACAGTGCAGGCAGCTGAATTGTGAACTGCAAACTGCATATACCGCCTAAGCATATCATGTATCATGCACTGTACACTGCGGTGGTGTACAGCAGAAACAGCACTGTCAAAGACTGGGCAGAGGAGATCCACCAAGACTTGCAGCTTGCAGTATTCGAGAACTCTTCACATGGTGCTCACCTGGAACCTTTTTAGCTTTTGCTCCCATGGAACAAGCCTGGCTTCAAATGGCTTACTAAATGGACTTGCTGCCATTGCTTGGCTCTTGACAACATGATCATCCAGCAACATCTGAGCCTCCTCAACAGGAGCACCTGAACAAAACAGATGCAGGGTGCATGCTGACTTCCACTGCAGCAATGTTGAGTGTTGGTCTCCTTATATGATTGCTGCACAGCCTTAGTCCTGTGGTCTGTGCACAGCACTTACCCTTCAGAATATGCGTGCCCGTGTTTTTCCATGTGCCCAGCTCAAACACCAGGCCCTCCCAGTCCGCTGTCATCTTGTCCAGCGCCTTCTCAATACTATACTCCCTGCTGGCACTGTCTGATAACTCTGCTACACGTTCAAGGTGATCCAAGATGTCATTGTCCAACAGCCGCTTGAGAGATGTCACCTGCCATGCACCATAAGCACCAGAATCAATGTCATGCAACATCAATAGTGGCATGGGATGTCCTTGAACAGCCTCGGGACGTCAATACCAGGAGCAAGTCCAGTAGCACAGTGCATGGTTGCCCAGGTGGCATGACATGGTGCAAGCTGCGCTGCTGAACTGCCCAGACCACCTAAACCAGCAGACTGAGTACAGCAGCAGGCCATGTTCTTGCAGCGCTCACCTCATCTTGCTTGATCTCAAAACCAACGACATCTGCAATAGCTGCCCAATGTCGGTCCCTGAGCCCCTGGTTGCAGACAGCGTTGATGAGAGGCATATAGACCTGGAATGCTGCCACCTTGGTCTTGCCTTCCTCAGCTAGTGCCAGCGGCAACTCACAAGCCTCACCGCCAGCCCCACTGAATGTCTTGGTCAACTTGAACAGCTTTCTGCAGCCACATCAACCACAATCACATGGCACACTTGAGTGCTCAAGCTGTGCCAGGCGGTGTCTGTCATGTTCGAGGCACTTGCAAGACTGTCATACTGGCAGCATGCCGCACGTAACAGCGATGCCCTTGTATTGCTGCTGTTAGACATACACAAGAAACATATTGGTGACAGCAAGCAAGAAAAAGAAGCGTCGAATGCTGTTCAGACATGAAGGCCGACAGTTACCTGAAAGCTTCTGCAGCTTCTGCATCCACCTGCTCTGGGTTGAGCTTCCAGAAGGGCTCATTCATCCAAGTGGCATACTTGTTGTAGAAGTCATTAATAGTGGTCCACAAGCCCACATATGGCTCAAGTGTTGATAGCAGATTGGCAACATGTCCATATCTGCAATAGTTGGCAGTTGTTGCATGTCATTCAATGGCTTAGGAGGATGATTGGTGTTGTCACTTTTTTGATACTGCAATGCTGTGCAAGGTTGAGGCAACTTACTTGCTTGTTGACCAGCCAAACATTTTCTCTTGCATGTTTATCTCCTCTGCATCTTTGACAGCGGTACGCAGTCGGAGTTGAAGCTCCAAGGCCTGTGAACACACAACAGTTGGGATAATCAGCGGACTGCACACAGACAGAACAGGCCCTGTGGAAGTGACTTCCCAGGTTCATCAGGAACATGCAACATCACATCGACAAACCTATGCAGGCAGCAACATAGTTGTCGATATGCTTGCGCTCTGGCCATGATTGTGAGCAACAATCTGCTCCATCAGTCCCACCTCAGCTGCAATGGCTTGCCTCTTCACTATATCAGCCCTGTTCTTGACAATAGACAGATCAGCTGCATACTGTTCCACGCGCTTGTCAAGCTCCTTGCGCCTGGCCTGCAGTGCTGTTTCAAATTGCCTATGCTCTGCTGCTGCCTTGGTTCCAGCTTCTCTGAGCACATTGCTGAATCTGGATGGCCACTCATAGGCCTTGCGAGCATTGTCAAAGTCTTCCTCAGGCACAGGCAACCTGGTTCCACATTCAGACAGTGCACTGGTGAGGATATACGGGCAGACTCAAGAACATAGGATCGGTGTTGTGCCTGTGGAAGGCTGCCCATATCTTGTCACTGTTGCCAGCTACACTACAGACAGGAGGCTAATATGTCGAATGTACATAAGTTACCATCCAAACACAGATGGCATGTTGCAAGGTGACGAAGCCTCGCCACTTTGTCATGCAAATCTTCTGCAGTAGATTATGTTTAGCATGTTCTGTTTCTAGAACATGATAGTTGCATCGCAGCTGCCTGCCAACACTACAGATATATGTATAAATATAGTTGTGCACTGTGCGACTCACAAAGGGATGCTGCACCCATCACACACCTATATTTCACAAGGAAGTCAATCCTGTTCTTATTGACTGCAATTGCGTCTTTCAGCTTCTCATTGTCCATGTTGCACTTGCTGATGTACTTCTTCAGTGCCAATACCTCCTCACCACTGTGGGCAGGTTTACCCACCTCACTTGTCATCACCTGCAACAGTATGTCCAAAGGTCTTAGCAGCTTTGAAGCAGTCCTACCAAACTGCCAAGCAGCTGTATGGAGCTGCAACGGTGCCTGTATGTAGTTAAGTGGCCAGGCTGTGCTTGCAGGTACAAAAGGCTAGTTGCTAAATGCTAGACTCATAGCTATGAGTGTCTATAGACACTTCACCTGGTACTCTTCAGTCAACTTCATGTTGCTCTCTCGTGCAGCCCTGCACACAACGTCCAGTAGATTTTGCACCGCAGCTGCTGCAGCTGCTATCAGCTGTTCCTTAAACTTTCGACACTGCACAACATACAAACCTGCAAAGACCAGAATATACCATTAGTGGTCGGGGCTTTGCGACCGCGACCTCAGCCTTGCACCCAGTAATGTCAGTATAATGAGGTTCATGCACTGGTGGTTATGGGTTGGGTGCCAATCCCTCTGCCACATGACTTTTCTGTTGGACTATTGCTGGTTGATCATGTTTACCTGTCCTGACAGAGTCGGCACATAGAAGCTGCACAGCTTCTGCTGCCCGCTGCAAGCGTTCCACCTCTGCACCAAACTTCAGCAGTTCGGGTGCATCTGCCCCACCAGCACCTGTTGCAGGAGATGTGTGAGAACTTTCAATGCAAACATTTGCTTATGTTGCATGTTGTGACAGCATGCAACCAGCTTTCTAAATCCTGGTCACAACTTGTGGTATGGTGTGCAGTCCATGGTCTTCGTGCGGGCATCGCAAGCCACCTGGCAACAGCACTGTGACAGACTGTACCTGCAGCAAAACTGTGAGCATGCTCCACAGGGTCCAGCTCCAGCAAGTACAGGTATGGTTGGAACAACTCAGCTAGCTGCATTGGGGCAGCTTCATTGACACCCATGATAGTCACTAGCTCCTGTGATATGGTACAGCACAAGCAGTCATGTCAGACAGCAGCATATTCAGGTTGGACAGGTGAAACACGTCAACAGAGGCATAATACATGAGCGTCAGGTGCAGAAGAGGGTTACAGCAAGCAAGGTGGAGTCATACCAAGTGCGTCTACTCACCTTGACAGTTGCTTGCACAACCTCTTCACTCAACCCGGTGCTAGGAATAACATTAGGGTTGTTCAGGAGAGCAGCAACGTTGGTGATTACAGGTGGTGCTGATAATGTGCAGTTGCTGATGGTTGCCAGGGATATCCTGGGTAGTCCCATAGCTGACAAGACTGCGCCCTCAACCACTGTCAACACAGCAGCCTGCGTTTCCTGGAAAGAAGGTTCAAACCCTATATGACCTGCAGATACATGCAGCAGCTGGCTTACCAAACAGGTTTGCACCCTTATGCTTGCGCCACATACATGTGTCGTACAGTTAATGCAACTTTGCTACGTCATATAGTGACGGGCAATGCCATCGCAACTGCATGTTTCCTTGCGGCGGCTAAGAATGATGTGCAGAGCTGTTGCCATTCGAATCTTTGTTGACCTTGCTGTGCCATCAGCTCCATCTCAAACACTGCAGGACAGCTCCAGAGTCGCTGATCTTGCTGAACATCCAACGGCTGCACAGCTTGATGTTGCTTGAAGAAGTTCACATAGTCAAGCAGACTACTACTCACAAGACCACGCAGCTGGTTGCTCTGCAGGGTTGCTACAGACCTGCAGGTGGCAAGCACAAGAACAAGCGATACGCATGCAGCAGATGCGCAGAGGGCAGGCCAAACACACCATTGCAGTCAGGTTGGGGACCTAGCAAGATGTTCAATGCTGTGCCGGATCAAAGCAACTATCACCAGAGAGCCTGATTGCACCTGAAGTAAGCATCTACATCGCCATTTATTGGCACAGGTGGGATTCTTCTGAAGACATCTAAGCACTTGGGAAGCCAGTGGCTCCACAGCTGGCCCTTGACCTGCTCAATGGTTGACTGCTGATACTGCTTGAACCAGTCAGCCTGCATGTATTGCACTATGTGAATGGCCACCCAGCAACTGCCACAGCTGCCACACCTGAAGGCATGAGCAACCCATACCTGGTACGTTGCAAGTGTGGGTTCTGGTAATGATTCCATGCAATGCTGCCATGAACCCACTCACCTGCACAGGCAGCCTGTCCAGAAACTCCCCGCTTGCGACATCTAGGAGGCGTGCAGCGATGTAGCCATTGTCATTCCATAGCCTGCTGAGCTCCATTGCATTTGGGCTCAAAGTTTGCAAGGTCCAGGCAATGTCCTCTCTGCTCGCAGACAATGCACAACACAAATAGCATTACAACACAACAAACCTTCAGGGAGGATTGCACTTGGAAGGCAGGGGAAATTCAGTAGAACACACCATTCTACACCCAGTGGCACCACAAACCACCAGCAGCATCAGAATTTGCCTACTTGCAGGACTGGCTGCGATTGCACTCTGCCATACCCACCTGGCCAATGCCACGTGCTCATGCCACTCTGCAGGCAGCTTCCTGTCTATTGCTGCCTGGTGAGATGTTGCTCCCATTGGAGGCCCTAATGGCCCTCTGCCAAAGTTGCGTGGCACCAGCAGAGGCTCTAAACCCTCCAACCCCAGTCTTTGTCTTTCCAGTGGGCTTGCGATAACATAGTCTAACATGGCTCTCTGCACTGCCCTGGCGTACTCTGCACGCACTTCCACCACTGAGCCAGAAAGCAAGGTGTCATACAATGCCTGCAGCAGAACCGCACAGCCATTGGCATATGATGTACCATCCGTATCACACACTGCAGGGGCTTCCTGCACGGCATCACTGCAAAGCATCAGCTCTTACTTGGTTACATCAACCCGGAGACAGTTGACACAAGACCTGTAACTAAGCATGCAG
>LWCB01013534.1:0-13147 GCA_001630525.1 Coelastrella sp. M60 | reverse complement strand
TTAACATAAGAAAGTTCACTACAGGACGACCGTATATACTCGGTACCTCTGCTCACGACATCGTCTTACAGAGCTCCCTTCCTTTCCTTCCGCACTCAAGGGTATCATCGACCGAGCAACACATTACTGATTCCTGCAGAGAGATCTTACGACCCAAAATGCCTGGCAACAAAGGTGAGCGGGTGTGATTGTCGGATCAATTCGCAGACAGGTGTCATGGCAGCCCCACACAGTGTTGGTGCAGCGTGTACCAGCTAGTAGCAGTGTGTCAACATCAGACACGTCGAGCTCCCGACTTCGTGGCACGGCCGATTACCTTCAAGCCCACTGGCTAATCTGGGCATCCAGTGGTGGGCATATGTATCCAGACTTGGGCCAGGATGTACAGCAATTAGAGTCAGTTGGAGAATCATGGAAAGCCAGCCTGGCAACCCGGGACTGTAGCATGGCATGGTTCAACCATATACAACGGTTGTATGTTGGTCGACGGAGTTGTTGTTTGGTCATGTGCTGCCTGCACTGCCAGGTTCCAAGGGCTCTGGTGGAGGCAAGTCTTCCGGCACACCAATGACACCACAGGTGAGCTATCTTCCTGGTAACAATCAGCAGGCTTCTAAAAGATATACACATCCTGTCTCCAATGGAAAATTGTGCCACAGGCTAAGGGTCACCCTTGCTGAGCATGATATATGCGCCTTACAAAGCCCCAGCTAGGCTGCGATGACTGAGGCTTGCAGCTATCTCTACTGTTAAAAATACCCTGCCAATGGCCTGGTTGGTGCTTTATGTTTGATTGGCTGCGTTGGGTATGACGCCACAACTTACGATGCTGCCGACTGTAGGATGCTGCTAGGATCCAGTCTGCTAGTGCCAAGACGCACGGAGGAGAAGTGCCAGCGGGTAGCTTTGCGGCACGAGCTCAGTCCGCAGCAGCAAGGAATGTCAATGAGGGCATTGTTAAGGATGGTAGGTCATGAGCTTGTGTTCAACACATATGATGCAGTGCCATGGCCCCCCATCTGCCTGTCAAGCACAATCGAGTACTTGTACTGCGATCAGGTGCATTGACGTATCGATCAGAATGTAACACAAATACTGTACAATACTTGTTACCAGTGTAGCAAGCTATCCTTTATGCACTATGCACACAGACCAAGCACCAGCAAACTTCTTATATCAGGCTCAGTAACGTAACGCAATGCTTGAAGCGAAGCTTCACTAGTCTTACAAAGGAACGGCAATGGAGTCAGGGCCTGATGTACCGTGGACTCTGCCAGTCGAGCCTGCATCAGCATATGCATATGCTATCATATCATCAGTGCGGTCTTCTGATAAGACCGCACTATTTAGGTGTTGTTGTGGTTGCCTGCAGAGTGAATACCACTGTCGATCAACCCAGCCCAACACACCGTTGAAGGTGGATATGATGATAATTCTGATGATGATCATAATGATGGTGATGCCCATGTGCCTGAACACTGATTCTCAGCAGTTCACCAAGCATCAGCTGCGCTTCAGGCTTCAAGATAGCGAGTGTTGTAACCATTGATCAGGCCCTGGGGCCATGCGGGAGAACGCCAAATGCTGACTGGTTGGTTGAGACTTTGCAGGTGGTGTAAATTGAATAAGCCATGCAAGGTCAGTCACATATTGCACCTAGGCATGGACTGGCAAAAGATGGTTGACTCTACCTTCTCAATCATATGGTGTCTGTGACAGATTGTCGCCATGTACTGGTTGCTGAGTACATGGCAGGCTGCTTCTACTGCTAACAGGGTAAAATTCTTCCTCTGCAATAAGCAGCAATTGGTATATCGTGTGTGTTCTCATCTAGCATTGTCTATGTAACAACCATCGGCAACAGTCAGCAACGGCAGCAATCAGCAGAGACAAGGGGCAACTGTTGCACGATCCCACAACAGTAGTAGGCTACTTGCCTGTGCGATGATGACTGCACAATGCAGTATGCATGATCACATAAACACTCAGTATTTGTTGCGGAAGCCAAAAAGTGCATAACAGAGGCCTTGAAGCGGCTTCACAAGGAAGGAGGGTAGTATCTGTGTAAATTACAGTACATGTGTGCTTTGAGCTCCTGCCATGTAACCAACTGTACTACTTGGTTAGTAACAAACCGACTCCTACACCAGTACTACAGAAACATATGCAGCGGGAAGCACAAGCTGTTGTGGTTTTTGAGGCATGCTGTGACCTATTTGTTGCCTTAGCTCCCGTTCTTTGGCAAGCAGTTGCGCCAATTGCTGATGGCTATATATATAAACTACCCATCAGCCATAGCAATTGCTGATGGCTGTATGTGCTCACCAATAACCTAACGTATCGTTGTGGTGTTGTAACTGACCTAACAATGAAAGGTGATTGAAGTGTTCACCAGTTCAAAGGGCGTCCCTGCAAGCTGTAAGGTGCCATGTCTGCTGCATTGCCATCGCTTCTGTGCCTGCATGCCTGCTGACCTTTTGTGCGTGACACTGAGTGCTGCCCTGTGTTATCAGCATGCTGCAGAAGGGTACGACAACCTGGCTCGAGCAACAAATTGAAAGCAAAAGCACGGTGAGCATGTGTGCCATCATGACATATGAGTCGTATCAAGACGATGGCGCTACAAATTCTTGAGTGGCCTGGTTGAACAGTCTGCTCAGGTTCATGTTTCCGTGTGGTAAGGTGGGGTTTTGATACACAAAACAGCACGAGTCATTCTGGGAGTCCTGGCGTCTAGTGTAGGTCTGCAATATAGGTCTGCAGTCAGACAAGACTTTCAGCTGTAATGGCTGCAGGGAACATGGCCACCGACTGCAACAGAGTGTGCACTTGAGGAGGTCTGTTTAGCACCACAGCTACAGCTGTTTGTAAACTACCAGGTAGCTGGTGTTCAAGTCACACACTGATCAAGCATGATCTTGTTGTGACACGAACAGCAAGGCATAGCTTATCACAGCTGTCCATGGTCAGTTACAACACGCGTACCTTTGTTGCTGATATGATGAACGGCATATGAAGCAACAAACAGGCTACACAGGGTGTTCTTCGGCAGGATACGCCTCTGTGGGATCATCGGCGGGCAGTCAAACAGGCACGAATGGAGGCCTGCATGCTGTGCTGTGCTGCCCGTCGCCGGTACGCCTTGCGCACTGCTTAGATCACCAGTGTGACAGAGTGTTACGCGAAACGTTGTAGTAGGCCTCCAAGGTGCAGTGGTGCTCAACTCACAACACGTGACCCACCACACTATGCTGCTATCTGCGTTTCAGATGTGTGTGAGCTGTTATTAAACACCAGAAATCGCGGTACCGCTTGTGCTGTGCCTTGGGCGCTTCTGTGCAGAGTCGCAACTGCAATTCTGTTTCCTTGCGTTGGAGGATGAACTTCGAAAGGTTGTCAGATGACTTGGCAGCACAGATAACTTTGGGTCTCAATGGCTTGGACGTTACAAGGTTATACGCAACGTCCAGGTGCGCAGCCAGTAGCAGCTCGTACCATAATCTACTGCTGCAGTTGCAACTGTGCGTCGAGTCACCATATACTCTGTGCCCTATAGGTCCTTCAAGCAGTTGCTAAAATCATTATGGAGTGGTCATGGAGTGAACGAGGTGCGCTTTGACGGCTCTAGAACAGAGAATGCATCTTCATGCAGCTGGCTGATATCCTTGTGCCAGCCAGCATCATAGTTGCCCTACCCTCCACATATGCTATCATCGAGCTTACTCACGAACACAAATCACACCAAAGAATCAACGCAAGAGCTGCTGAATGGCCTCTATCTTGCTGTTCCATACCATAGGACCCAACAAAACCCCGGGGTCAGCACTACTGGAGTAGACTTGAACGCAGCACCCGCTCAAAGCAAAGCACACCAACAGCAGATGCAGCACCTTGGCAAGCAGCCTTTGAAGAAGTCCAACCAGCAGCTGGCAACGGTGCGAATGCAGCAAACCCCCAAGCTGCCGATGAAGAACCAGCTGGTGCTGCAGCCCAGCCACCGCCGCTGTGGCAGGTACCTCAACGAACGAGGTTGCGTATACTGACAGCAGCAGGGCTCATTGGCGGTTGGTGGGGATCAAGGGCTGAGAATGATGGGGGAGCAGCACTCAACGCAGCACTGCAGCTATTGGGGGAGTGTTTGGGGGATGAAGTGACAGCAGTAGTGAGGCTCATACTCAGGTGGGCTTGCTTTAAGTGATCATGCATGAAATCAGATCAGTGTTGCACTGCTGATGATACTCCTGGCTGATGAAGCATGTTCAGGAAGATAATCTCTGCTTGAGAATGTTGCAGCATTGATGCAGTATATCTGCTGCACTCAGCTGCAGCAGCAAGCGCTCGATTGCCTGATGCCCTGATTTTTGTATTCCTTTGGCTACGCAATAGGTCATGACAGATGTATACTGCGTGACAGAAACAGAAAGGGTCAGTGACTCGGGTTTGATTGTATAGACCAGTCGACCTATAGCCTTGGAGTATGAACAGACATGTCTGAATGATGACCTATTACAGACTTGTTGCCTGCTCTGCTCTGCCATCTGCAGCCAAGCTGGTCCCAACCATCCTGCTCACAGCATCTGGGGCAGTATCTTCCTCGGCATTCTGCTCTCAACTACAAGACATGCTAGGCGAGGTGGAGCTACACTGCTAATGCAGCAGCTCCTACTGCTAGAAACAGGCGGCTGCAATCCAGTCCCAAGCAGCTTGGTGCCAGTCAGGATGACAGCAGAGCTCAGCAGTAGAGACAGTACTATGCCCAATCAGGACTCTGCTACTGGCTGGATGAAGCTGCCTTGCCCCAGCAGATACATTGGATATCAATTGAGGGAGTTCTTTTCTGCTGTATTGGTGCTGCTGCGCCTCAAGCCACTGCAGTCATTCGAGCTGAAGGATTTGTCTGCCCTGGATCAGCTGCAATATGAGGTGCTTCAGGTAAGAACTTCCCGAATTTGTTGCAGGGTGTTGCTCAGCAAAATGCGCCTCATCGACTGATGATTTCCGGACATACACTACAATCACCCGTTGACACAGCAGTGGTCCTATGCCTGTATACACATCAAGCCAAAATCACACATGCAGCTTTCATTGCTGACACGCTAATTTCTTCTATGTCTTGCAAACAGGCATGGCTTGCTCCCTGGCTCATGCTGCCACTGTCAAGGTCTTCGATGCCACAAACATGTGACCTTTCAGCTCAACCAAAGAGTATCACTGATGCTTTATACACCAAAGGCTGCTGTCACAGAGGGGCTGAGTTTCTCTCTGTGTACCTGCAGGTTCTGTTGTCCCAAGACGCTGCTGAACGAGACGCTGCTGCAGTGTTGCCCCCTGAGCTGGATACCCCAGAATTCAGAGCGGCGATGGGACTACCAGATGGGGCTCAACTCACAGCAGAACAGGTCAGATTCACACCCAAAACATTTTTTTAGCTTGCTCATTGCATTGAAAGAGTCACTTGTGTCAGAACCAAGGAGGAGCTGCATTCAGCCACAACACCCATCAGTAGCTGTGTATGATGTGTATCCTGATGCTTGGCTTGTTGTGAGCTGCTGTGGTGCAAGTTGCGGCCTCGTCTGGTTCCGTTGCTATGAGTATCACCAGCTTTGTGTGTTGCTGCTGGTTCTATGTAGATTCATATGGTTACTGGGGCCATAAGGCCACTAGAGCCAGGGGAGATTGGCGATGTCGTGCGGTGAGCTATGATGGCATGCTTGCTCAATGGCAGGGCTTCAAGTTGCTCTCCATCAGCATAGCACAAACATGCAATTATCATCTTGCAGCAGCGCTGTGCACTTGATTCTGTGCAGCAACACCTCTGTTCACTCCCAGCCTGAAAGCGGACTTTCGTACATTCGACTTGCTGTTGCTCTCGATATTTTGCCTGATGCCATCATGATAGCAATTGGATGCTTACTTGGTAATAGCAAAAAGAATTATATAGACCAATGCAGCCTATGCAAGTTTCTCATGCATTGACAATATGGGCAGAGCCCATTGAACGAGGGCTGTGCAGAAAAATCAGTCCGTCTGAATGCATGAGAGTTACTTTTCTTTACTGATGCTAAAGCAGACATTCAATAATGCTAAAGCAGACAACCACCTCTCCGTCCTGTGTACAGGGGCAATGCCTTGGCTGGTACCGCCAAATCGTCCACATGCAGAGCGCTTGCATTGGCGCATTGTGACAAGCGGATCCTGTACACTGCTTACAATAGAGCAGTGGTGCAGGAAACCAGCAAAATGTTTCCTGAGAATGGGAATGTTACATGCAGGTGAGTGAGCGCTGATGGTGCATGTCCTTCTTACAGTGTGCAATTTCAAATCACTCCTGCTGTTTATTGTAAGTTGTTGATTGGGGTGACTGGTATCTTTTACAGTATTCGTTTGCTGCTCAGTGCCTTGTGTTTTGAGAACCGTCATAGAACAGTCGTTGCGTGCAATGCATAGAATTCTCAGCTTGTCAGTGATGAAAAGGAGAGAGCCAGCTATTACAGCAGCATTGTGTACAACTGCAAAGCATGAACTTCACTGCGGAATGCATAGTCATGATCTGAAGAGTTGCTATCGCCGTTGAAGCTGCTTGTGTCTATCTTGTGTTGGCACTTGCAGCACGACCCATTCCCTTGCACGCGAAAGCATGCTGCAATTCAAAGCAAGGGGCTGGCGCGTGTAAGTACCACTGCTAGTACTGCTTATTGGTTGACAGTTACAGCCTTAGGGGTGCATGCACCTCTCATATCTGCGCTGTTACTGTCTGGAGGTCTGACTGAGCTAGAAATGCAGCATGGTAGTCAGTTCGATCTGCTCTCCTGTATGTGTATATATGTATATTGTATATCTATAGTGCATTCTATCAGCACACCTCATATACAGGTGGCAATAAGATATGCTAGTGCATTGTCGTCAAAGAACAAGAATCCTCACATCATTGCATCATCCTTGAACATGGTCTTCTTCCAGAAATCTGTCACGGATCCGAATATTCTTTTGATAACCTGCAGGGAGAACATATACGCCAGTGAGGTGTGGCAACGCTTGAGGCAAGTGCCCTTCTATGCTGCAAGGATTCAGCAAGGCCAACCAGGTCCCAGCCTTCAAGTAGCAGCAATAGTCAAGGATATCATTGAGTGCTTTACTACAAGTGCTGATGACACAGTGGGGGAACAGCATGTGCCGCGAGGAGCTGTGAACTTGCTGAACATGCGGTGAGTGACGAAAGGCTGTTGTTCAGTCAAAGCCGCTGACATGTGCGGCACACGCTGTCTTTGCAAATATAAATATACTGAGATGATGATTAGGGTTTGACCGGGTGCTGGCACATGCGTGATCTTATCTGACTGATATGTGTGGTGCAATCTCAGACCAGACAAAGTATTAGACAGTGTTATCGCGCTGTTCAACTGGATCCATGAAGGGTAGAACATGTGCTTCATACTTGAGCAACCTGAAACCCTGCAACCACTTTCTTGACTCTCATCCGGGACATCATGCTGCTGGAATCAACCTAGACTCATGCATCAGCTGCCATGGTCACAAATGTGGTACATCTGTGGTATAGCTCTAAGCTTTCCACACCCTCTTTCATGCACTTCAGGAATCCCCCTGACTTTGTGGAAGTAGCACAGCAGTACTGGAACATATTCAGGACTGGAGCTGCATCACGAGACTCCAAAGTTTCTCACAACATGTACCTCAAAGCCTTTGCCCTGGATTTGAAAGAAGGACGCGCGGAGCTCCCCGAGTATGACATCATTCTAATTGATGAGGCCCAGGACATCAACCCTGTCACGCTGCAGATTCTGATGATGCAGAGATGCACTCGTGTGCTAGTTGGTGATCACTACCAGCACATCTACAGTTTCAACTACTGCTGCAACGCCTTGAATGGTGATGCTGAGGCTGCTGCTATGAGAGCTGGTACTCTGGCGAGAACATCTCTGAAGTTTGGTTTGACCAACAGCTTCAGATTGGGTCCAGCTGTGGCTGAAGTGGCAAACAGGTATGCTGCAGGAGTGGAGTTGGGTTGTATTCATTGACCAGGGTTGGATTGTTAGTCAGGACTGTCAAATCAACCACCTAGTATGACTACGTTGTCCTGTCCTCATGCAGGCTGTTGTGGCAACTGGGTGAACGCACCAGACCCATGATTGGCGCAGGGTTCAACAAAGCAGCTGTCTATGGACTCCAGCGTGAAGTCATACAACCAGAAGATCCTGCTTTAGCTGCCCTGGCTGGGCTACCTGGCTATGAAGCACTTCAAATTGGAAATGCAACTTGTGAGCAGATGGAGGTGTTGCTGTCGCCTATTGAGACCACTGAAGTCACTCCGCAAACTCTTGAAGTGCAGCGGGTTGTAATCCAGACTCGCAAAGGACCTAAAGTGGTGCACTTGGTCAAGCCGCCAATAAACCCTGAGACAGGCCGGCCTTTTGGTCCGCTTTGGTACATCACTCGCTACAACTCAACTTGGTTTGAGGTGGGTGTGCATGACAAAATTGAGCATCCATCACTGTCAAGCAAGGCATATGAAGGGTGTGACAGGTGCTTGGCAATGATAATGGTACTGTGGTGGGTGTTCTCTTGGATGAAATCAAGCTCAGGCTGGGATATGATCACGGTGATGCTGACTGTGCATTGTATTCCTGTATGAATGGTTCATGTTGGTACCATGCAGATTTGTGCAGCATTGGTGTCACCAATGGCCGCTTTACAATTTCCAGGACTTGGCAACTTTGATGATGACGATAACGATGATTTTGGTCATGATGGTAAGCATTGTTCATCCAGTATCGGATCTCATCTGGTGATGAATCCCCTGATCCATCAGCTAGCAGCCACACAGACAGTTGTGCCTGCGTGATGCAACATGACATGCTAGGGTCCCCATTGGTGGGCGTTGCTCGTGTTTTGTATCATATAATACATGTTTAACTAGGCGTATTAACAATGTGTGCGCAACTGCACTTGCAGGAGGAGCTGGTGTTCATGCAGCAGCTGCAGCACAAGCAGTCATAGCACAAGCAGTTGCAGCGCAAGCACCAGCAGTCATCCCCAGGATTCACCTGACTGCTGCAGATCACAATGGAGGTGTCCAGTTCTTGAAACTGTTGAGGGAACTAGAAGACTTCAGGCAAGTCAGCAATTGTACTGAAAGATTCCTAAATCTTGACCAATTCATGTCACTTGATTGCGAGATATAGTTGCCGTGTCACGTGGCAAGCTTCATCTACAAGCAATGTGTGATTACAAGCTAGTCCAATGTCAATCACAACGTATCGGTAGGTAGCCTGTGACACGTGACAAGCTTGAGTTGCTGCTTATGCAGGTCTGGCAGACGTCGGTGGTTCCGGCACTATCAGTCATGGCAAGAGTTGCTGGAAGGTATAGAAGCAAACGATCAGCCGGATCTCAATGTTGCTGTAGAGGTTGTGCAGTGTTATAGAGAGAGAGTGCCACAGCTTGTGGCGGATATAGAAGGCGCTCTGGTAAGGAGGTTGAGCAGGGGTTACACCAACTCGTACACCATGTATAGCAGCAAGCACTAGCTTCAGTCCTGCAACATGCACATCAGTTCAAGGAAGTCACACAAGACGTGTGACTTATGGATACATGGGGACTGCATCACGTGCAAAGGATGGAATCGGTGTATCGTTAGGTGTAATATGCATGTTGGGCATGCAGGTCGTTAGCTGTGATTGATAGCTGGCTAGCTAGCTGACAGCTGCATCACTACCTTTGTTTAACAAGTGTTTCTTGTTAAACAGGGCAGCCATCGCTTACAGTAGCTGATGTTGTTTCAGGTTAACAAGGAGAGTGCTGATCTTATTCTTGGCACTTGTCACAAAGCCAAGGGGAGTCAAGAGGACTACATGCAGCTGGCAGATGACTTTGCATCAATGAGGTGGATGCCTGAGAGTGTGACCCAGTGATGCAGAACATGCGACGGCCATTTGTGACTGAATAGTTGTGACAGATGATGACTTCAAATTAGTGTCAATCCTAGATTCGGCATAAGCATTGTGCAACGCATGCATATGGAGGTGCCTGAAAGGTACAGCTTTGTTCACATGTTGTTACCAGCTGCTAGCTGCATCGCGAGTTGGGTACAAATGCAGGTTATGGATGCTTCAGCCTTGCAGATCCGTCAGGCTGACTTGGTGTTTGCTTGTTGCTGTTTGTACTATGTTGCTGGGTTACAGGACTAAGAAGCAACTGCGAATGCTGGGGGTGCGTGATAACATTCCAGATGATGAGTACAATCTGGTCTATGTTGCTGGCACACGTGCAAAGCTGGCACTGGTGTGCAACCAGGATGTGCAGAAGCTCTTGGAAGAGGCAGATGAGAGGCCTGCCTCTGTCAAGGTATACATTGTACACACAAACTGCGTTGACATTGTAACAATATCAACAACAGTTGTTGCTAGCATGTGGCTGTTTTATACAACACGATCTCTCACTATAGCCTTGTCAGTGATGCTTCTATGGCACGAGTCCCCGATCCCCATCCCCAATCCTGGCTAGTGCCTGCATGCCATTCCTTGTTCCACTTGTTGCATTGTGCTTTTCAGGCAGCAGCATACTTACTGCCCTCTCTGCTTACAGGTGCAAACCGCAGTGGCACCTGCCCACCAGTGCAGCCACTGCCAAGGCGTCATTCCTGCTGTGGACCATGAGGAGGGGCCTCGTGTGGGGACAACCCTGAGCGCAGCATGGACACAGGGAGGTAATCAGCAGCAGCAGGACCAAGATGCTGAGGCAGCACAGAATGATGAAGAGCAAGGCGGCAATGGCGGCGGTGTTGTTGAACGGCCCATGTGCTGGAGGTGCGTGAATGACATCAGCATCTGGGGACAGCTGGGCGATCAGCAGCAGCTGGGAAATCAGCGGATGGACATGGAACAGGATCAGCCACAGAACTGAAGATGGATAGCTTGCTGGATGGCTGCTGGATATGCAGCTCTGGATGTGCGGGATTAGCAGGATTGTTGATCTGCCAACTGTAGTTCACCACAGTGTGGAAACTGTTCTGAATTGTGGTTGAGGCTACTGTTTGCCAGGTAATGCAGGACACCCTTGTTTTGTAGCATGCAACTGCTGCAGCAGCATCTCTGTGGTACTACCACATGATGTGACAGCCAGCTAAATATGATTTGAACTAAATGCTACCCAAGTGCTTTTTTGCTGGTGTGTACCAGCTATAGACATTCAACTGTCTGCAGGGGTGATATTGGTGCCAAGATGTGGGTTGTATGACTGTATATCAAATGACACTGTGACAAAGGGACTGCAATTGCTGTCATCATTGCCAGGGTGTTTTTTCTCAGCCATGGTACAAAATTCGTTGCCAGGGTGTTTTTCCTCAGACATGGTAGACATTTCATTACCAGAGTGGTACTGTTGATACACAGGTTGAAGAGTTTTCATGGTTGTTTGGTCGCATAACAGTTGTGACCTCAGTTGGAATAAAGGAGAGGTTCATCCACTTTCAATGTAGGATTGTTGGCGTACCTGCATATCATGCACTGGGGTTGCCACCTGACCCCACAGATGGCGATATTGCTATGGCTGATGGGTAGTTTAAATATATAACCCCACAGGAGGGCAGTATACAGTACATGCACTTACCTGGCAGCCTGTTATGCGTGTTTGCAACATGATTGTATCGCAGGCGTTGGCATACAACAGCCATTGCTGCAATTTAAGATGTGTTTGTGAAAGAAAGTATGGCTTTTGCGCAACAAAGTGGATGCAGCAGTGGCCTAACCGTTTGTTATTGCTCTCAGGACCAGCAGTTTGCTCTTGTGTAACCAGTGCTTGTCATGTGTGAGTAAACACTGCCAGCTGTACCACAGACCACAGGCGATACTACGATGTGTAATCCACGCAGCACCTGATCCATAAATGTGTCTTTGGCCTCAGCAGCCGTGTGTTACAGTGCTTGGCTGTGCTTGGCTCAGCACGACACGGTTGTGAGTTTGTGAAGTCAAGACGGCATCTGCAGACTCAGCGCGAGAAAAGGGTCAGAGATAAACCATAACAATTGGTATGCGTGCGCTCACATCTAGCCATCAAGGCTCTATAGCCCACAGACACCAAAGACGCAAAGCACGCTGCTCGTACGGGCAACCGGGGCGTCTGCAATCACGGCCCTTTTCCAGAATATTGAGTAGCCAAAAGGTAACTGTAAGAATTATTTGTCGGATGTCTGCCTCAACATCGCAGTGCTAATGAGTATGGTGCCTTGCTTTGTGCCTGACATGATGTGAAGGAACCAGCAGCTGGTCAAGCGCTCATGCTATTTGCAGCACATGGAGTCCTTCTTTGGCATCTTTTCGGCTGGATCATGCAGTTCACACGCAATCTTATCAATCATCTGGGTCAGAAAGAAGATAAGTGGAGTGTAAATTGGCACGCTTGCAGGACACAGAGAGCAGCACACTGAGTTCACTGCAGCAGACAGAGCAGCAACCTCAGCATGAAGCAGAACACAGCAACCAAAGCAGTGTGCCAGAGAAGCCTCAGGACTTCTCCACTGCAGCAGCAAAACTTGTAGCAGAGGTTGTAGCTTCTCCGGTGTTCTATCTGGTTGCTGGTAAGTGACTGCTCAAAACTGCATGACTCCCTGTCAGGGATAGAAGCACAACGAGTCTCCCGACCAGAAGAATTCATCTTGTCGTGCTTGAACACAGCAAGAATATAAGACAGCAGCTGCTAGCTGTGGATACGCTTTGGCAACTTGGGGGTTATGGCACACTGTGGCATCATGTTCTGCATAGAACGCGATTGTATCAACTGCATCCTGTGCGTAGAAACGTTCCTTGCAACTAATTTTCTGTTCTTGTAGGCCTACTGACTATAAAGCTTGTTTCCAGCACTGGCGAACAATCCACAGCTATCCTTCTAGCAGCAGCAGCACCAGTGACACTCCTTACGGCACTATCAAAAAGCAGCCTAGGCAAGCAGGTGCAGGACAGCTTAAACGAGAAGCTGCCACAGCTGGAAGCAGAAGCAGCTGAACTCAAGCAAAAGCATGCAGGTAGGCACATTTCTGGCAGCACAGCCGGTGAAAAGAAACGGTTATCTGGCTCATGCAACAGCATACATGCAATCACAACAATACAGCTAGTGGGCGTCACAAGGCACATCT
>LWCB01013525.1:0-10182 GCA_001630525.1 Coelastrella sp. M60 | reverse complement strand
GTATGCTTGTAAAGAGCAGGCATAGTCCATCAAGGAAGATTGCAATTGTTGCTTTGTTGCTTTGAGGGAGACAGTGCAGTGTTGCAGCTTGCAGGGCTGTGCTGATGTAGCAGCCGCAGGAGGGCTGGCAACAAACCAATATCTCAGGGCTCTTGGTACCATGAGCGACACCATTTTACTTGATCAGCAGTATCATTTTACTTAATCTGACGAATGTACCTGCTGTGTGCCCTGCAGGCATGTGTTCAGCAACGACAATGCTGCTAGCCCTGGTCCCCCAGGGTGGGCACATTGTGACCACCACGGACTGTTACAGACGCACTCGGCAGTTCATCCAGACAGTGTTGCCAAAAATGGGCATCACATGCACAGTAATAGATCCATCAGATCTAGCAGGCCTGCAGCGAGCATTGGAGCAGCAGAAGGTGTCTCTGTTTTTCAGCGAGTCACCTACAAATCCTTACTTGCGCTGTGTGGACATCCCAGCCATTGCTCGGTTGTGCAGTGCCACAGACACCATTGTTTGTGTAGATAGTACGTTTGCAACACCTGTGAATTCACGTGCTCTTGCTCTGGGAGCTGACCTGGTGATTCACTCAGCAACAAAGTACTTGGCAGGACACAATGATGTACTGGCGGGGGCAATCTGTGGCAGTGCTGACTTAGTAGAACAGGTGCGATGTTCCCCGCAGCTGGCCTCAACATGCAGTAGCAGTTGTTTAGACACGGTCCACAGCCTGGCTCAGCCACGGCAAGTGCCAGACTGTGCAAAGCAGTTTAGCGGTGTCTAGAGATACGCAGGGCAGCAGATGCGGATCATGACATCAAGTTCATAGCAGTCCTCTATCATACAGCTGTTCCTGCGCCTGTAGTGCGTCGGCCACCGTTCTCAGTATCAGCAGCTGTGCTAGACGTTGTACTGTATCTGTCTTTTGAGGCATTGACAAGGACAAGGGAGATTGACTGTTCTTCTTTCCGTAATTGTATACAGGTCCGTCTAATGCACAACATCCTGGGCGGTGTCATCGACCCTCATGCAGCCTACCTACTGCTGCGAGGCATGAAGACACTGGGACTTCGTGTGGAGCATCAGAATCGCTTAGCAATGGAGATTGCCAAGCGGTTGGAGGCTCACCCAAAAATTGCCCGTGTACATTATCCAGGGCTGGAGAGCCATCCTGATCACGCCATAGCTGTGAAGCAGATGGTCGGCTTTGGAGGTGTTATCAGTTTTGAGGTGAGAGAAGTATAGAACAGAATGTGAGGATTGCCAGTTGTCCGGAACTCAGCTACGCTTGGCCCGTTATGTTTGCTGCAAGTGGATTATTTCAACGGCAATCAGGAGTTGGGATAGCAGCATGCTGGTGCATGCTGTTTGTCACCTCGTCGTCATAATGCATCTGATGCAGGTACGAGGGGATCTGTGGAAGACTGCTGCCTTTATTGATAACTGCAAGCTGCCCTACATCGCCCCAAGCTTGGGTGGAGTAGAGTCGTTGATCGAACAACCCACAGTCATCAGCTACTGGGACCAGGGGCCGGAGAAGCGTGCCGAGATCGGCATCAAAGACAACCTGGTCAGGTTCAGCTGCGGCGTGGAGGCACTTGAGGATATCTGGGCAGACCTTGAACAGGCACTGGAGAAGATCTGAGTTTTGGAGCCAATTTCATATATTATCACTGTTTGATTCCTTGACTTTGTTGATCTTGCCAACTGTCAGCAGATTTGGGAGGTTGTGGAAGAATGTTGACATACATGGTACATCAGCTGTCAAAATTGTGTTGTCACAGTGTGTGTCTGCATGGCCAGGTGGAGTTGTGTTATTGCATGGCTCACGATGCTGCCAGTGCTGGTGCAAGAAGCATTGTTTTGCAGTAGGTGATTCTTGCACACAGTGGCATCAATCAGAGGTGTGTTCCTGATTGTGTTGATGTGTTGGCAGACAGCCAAATAGTCAATCGGTCAGCATCATGGGCCAGCAAGAAGATCTCAATTTGAAGCAGATATTGCCAGCCTGTGGTGCCAGCACTTCTCAGTATATCAGAGTGGTAGATGCATTGATGTCTGCCCTCTGCTATAATTAATTATTCACAAGTACACTAGGGCTTGGCCAGCTTGCCACAGCAGTGCTTGTCTATGGCCGCAGGCTGGTAAGCAGATACAGAATTGCTTCAACTGGCAACGTGTTGTGTCCGCATAGTTGCAGGGTACATGTTTTGTGGAGCACATGAGGCTGGTGTCCGCAAGTGAATCAAGTTGGTAGGCTGTTCAGTGTATGGTTGGTCGGAATTGGCGCCATTGCGTTGTTTGGATTGGCATAAGACAGCATGTGGTGGTTGGACCCCTTGTCCCAAGCAATAGTGATGTATCGTTGTTGTGAAGATCTCCTGAATCACCAACGGACCTTTCTGACAGTGTATCTAGTGTATTTGCTAGTCCGGACCAAAACAGCATTCCAGTTGAGTAGCGAGGATGTGTGCAAAACCCACTGGTTTGAGACCCCACTGATTACATACCAGTTTACAGCATGCCAGGGACCGCATAAGTTGTCTCATGTGACCTGGCCTTGCAAATTTCTTGATTACTACTGGTGTACGCCATTGAAAGTGACATGTTTGTGCATGTGGCCAACCTGGCATTGATCTTGAGGGGTTGTAGCAGTGGAATAGCGATGGGTATGTACCTGCACTCAGTGGGCCTGCACAATCGCTACTAGACCGGGTCTGCTCTTACGAGCTGTATGCAAGCTGCTTTGTTGGAAACTGGACACAAGCAAACGTGCATGGGGGTCACCAGTGGTTCCGGGTTGACCTGCTTGTGACCCTGCAGGCACTGCAAGATGGTCCAGCAGAAGCAAACCAGAGTCCTCAACTTGTCATTGTGCTGTGATTTTAATGTACTGTTGTGTTTACCGGGGCTGTAACCCTTGCTGTCTGGCTTGAGCAGTTGATGAGCAGTACTCACTCAGACCGGTCAAAGGAACCTGCACGACTCTTCGAAGGTCCTGTAGCTGGCACGTCATTTTCAAAACATGCAAGCGTCTGATGCTTTTGTTATGCGAGTTCCAGAGTTACATGAGTAGATTTAGCCCGTTTGACGAGCCAATGCTGGGAGTCTCAGCCCGTTCATTGCTGTTGTGGTTCATGGTGCTGGTGCAGAGCTTGCTGAACATCAATCCATCCACAATGGCAAACCTTTGCCAGAGCTGGCTCGTAGAGTCTGGCTTACGTCTGTCCTGCAAGCACAGTGCTTCTAGGGTAGGTGCACTATCAACACGGACCCTGACGGATATATCGTTGATCAATGTGCCCTGAGCGCAGCAGCCTGAGTGATGTTCAGCCGCTGATGTGTTGGGGGCTTCAAATGTACTCTCACAAATATACAACAGCGATGAACAAATATGAGAGAACAACAGGTGTCAAGTGGTTGTATGCCTCACTGTGTGAGGCTGGTAAAAGCAAGCAGCTTTTGAAGTCGTATATTGCAGTACCATCTCATGTCTGCCAGGGTGGCCAAGATAAAAGATCCTGCAGTGCTGCCCAGGCCCTGTACGTGTGATTTGTACTGCCGTCACTTCGTAAGCAGGCAACCTGACGTAGCTGCGCTGCAGGGCTGAGCAAGGCTGCATAGTCAGTTGAATACATGAAACCGAACTGATGGCCTTGTTAGTTCTGCTCATGGTGTGCACTATGCCGGACTTGCCTTATCTGATGCCAGAATCCATCCGATTTTGACGGGGCTCCATCAAGGCTGTAAACCGAGCATGCTTGCAGTCTGTGACAAGGATGGCTTTAAAGAATTTTGAACTTCAGAAGGAAGTCTCAACACCGCCCTGGGCCTTGTTGGGCAGGTATGTGCGGGTATTTTCATTGCATAGTGCAGATGCAGCAGGCACTGGCTCTTTGTGTGCTAAAGTACAGTAGACCCCAAGCATATATGGTGCTTTGTCATGTACTTATTGTTGTGTGATGCCAGGGCCCGCTAGTGTAAGGTGGCTTGAGGCACACCAGTACCATATGTGGCACAACTCAGCAGCCTGTCACACATGTCATGTCCTCCTACAGGGACACAGCGGCTGGCAAGGCCTTATACAACTTATACAACTCGGACAACCTTAATGGTCGTGCAGCAGGCATGCAGTACTCCTGGGCTAATTTGCAGAAGATACATAAAGAGCTTGCAGCAAAGTCAGCAGTTGCTCCTGCAGCAGGTAACAGAGAGACTGTTCTTTCAACATGACTGCTAATCAATAGGGGAAGGTTCACTGCACCCCCTCAATGCCGGAACCCACCAGCATGTGCTGTCTCGATTGCAAGCATGTCCAGGCTGCCCACCGGCACTCACCAGCAAGTAGCTTACACCATGGTGCACTGCACTGTGACAGTGAAGCTGCATATGTTACGATGGGTTGCACCAACCGGTGTCTTGCTGACATATGCAGGAGTATCACAGCAAGCACCAGGAACAAGGGCAGAAAAGCCCAAGGTGAGCCTACGGGCTGGTTGACGTCACAGCTGTCCACTTGACTATGTGCAAGCATACCAGGCTCTGCCGCTGACAAATGCAACAGTAATCGCTGGTGGTGTCCCATCGCCCATCATTTGTGTCAGAACGCCTCAGCAATACCAGATCACGCAATGAAGCTACAAAAAGTAGACATCTTATAGACACTGTTGCACCCTTCTGCAAATGCACCGAGACAGTAGGGTGTACTGCAATCCCCCTAAGGTCTTTTTCTTGGTTCTTTCAGCTTGTTGTGCCGCGCTTTCGGTCAAAAATGAACAAAGTCCCGGTGGACACACTTGCACAAGTTCCCCGCAGAAGACAAGCGCAACATATAAAAGAAGTCATGGAACAGGAGCAGGAACAGGCTTGGAAGCATGCGCCACAACCCATAGGTGGGCCTGATACAATCACATGCTTTGACATGTTTTAAAAATCTTGCATTCCCATAGCGGCCTGACTGAACCCTATGCTGCAGTGGCAATCATGCAATTTCATCTGCATGGTGCCCTATAGCGTCTGCTGGCAAAAATATGCAGTCATGCAGTGACTGGGGTGCATATTTGCATAAGATTGTCATTGACTGATCAGTGCCTGTGTGCTGCTCTACAGGGCCCTTGCTGGACGACCAGGAGAAGCAGCGATGTGCCTTGCTCATGCAGTACAAGGGCCAAGTGCCATTGTCTGAGGCCATGCCATTCAGCAACAGCAGCAGGTCCAAACAGCTAGGCTCTGGCATGACGCTGGATAGTCACAGTGATGTAAGCAGCGTAAGGCAGAGTAGCTTACATACCAGGAGGCGAACTCTGCAGCAAAGGTTTCAAGTGGTTATGCTTGAGGTAGAAGAACGGGAGACATTCATCAGCAGGATGCAGCAGCTTGGCAAACTTAAGCTCGACCATTTGAATGTGGTCAGGGCTGAGATGGCTGCAAAGGTTGTAGAGATGCAGCAGTTAGATGGTGAGATAAGGCAGCTTGACAAGCAACTTAACTTGAAAGGAGACACAGCAGACTGCTTCCATGATGACTGAATTATAGTTTAGGGGCAACCTGCTGCCCACACGATATTGTAGAGCGGCCAGGTAACTGTCCGCCTGTGGGCCAAATGGTGAATGGGGCTCCGAAGTGTGGTGTGATGAACCTGATCATTCTGGTATTTCTTTTGCTGCTGGTAGCCCTCTTGACAGTCCAGGGGTTCTACGCTTGTTTGCAGATAACACTGCAAATCAGCGCCACACCCAGCATTTTGGCGCCAACTCATCATGATGCACCGTATCGGTCTGTACTTAGAACAGCCCAAGTGATGATAACTACAGAGGCAGTATTGAGCATGTGCAGTGGGTAAGCTGGTGCAAGAACGCCGTGCGGAAACGTTGGCTGATGCACACCGCTACAACGCCCAGGCCCCACCTGGCCAAGATAGGGTCCTCTCGCAATACCCAGCTGTCCGACCCATATCACAGTCCGGTCAATCTGTGCATCCAAGACACATGCGCACGCGCCACACAGAGCGCCTTCAACCTGTCGTGGTTCAGGGGGCGTCTTGGCAGTACTTGGGAAACTGTCGCAACAAGCTGTTACGTCACCACAATGTCACCGCTCCTTTTGCTATCCATTGTGCTTGACGTAGTAACGTTTTCCCAATCCATTAGAACGACGAGATCAAACTCAGGACAGCTGTATGCTTACCGCGCTGAGCCTACAGCTAGCAAGGTCTGTTAGTAAGCTGTGCATATCAGGAACGGGTGCTCACCACTCACACTTCGCGAAAACGTCCGTTAGTTTCAGCAGAATGTCGGCAGCAGATCAGGGCGCAGGTCCTCGCAGCGGTGAATCTCCCGCCAGCGACATGCCAGCAGTGGCCACTGACAACAGCAGTCCCACAAATGACCAGGCAGAGATGCGCCGGCAGCATGAGCAAGAGGAATTCAGTCATTCAACTGATGCACAAGCAAACATCAAGCCTGTGCCACCTGCAAGACCAACAGGTCTGTGGGTATTGCCAGTAGACAATAGTGTATTTGTAGCTCACAACTGTATCACGCAAGCAATGCATCAGAGCATCCCTTGACTTCCTTGCCCCGCCTGCATGGTGTCTGCATAACATAAGCAGAGAGCATTGCATTGCATGCATCATGAAGCACTCCGAGTGACTATATGTCTATGCCACTTCATCGTGTCCATGTTCTCTTGCTCATGTCTTATCCATTGCACTCCCCTTCAGGGAACCTGCAGGATATGGACACCAATGACCTGGTCACAAAGAGAAACCAGATTCTCTGGGAGCAGGCTGTCAAGGGCCAGCAGCCAGGCCTGACATTGATGAAAGCCAGGTGAGCCATTGCAAAGGCTCCTGACTTTCAGGTGTGCTGATGCCTGTAATGCAGTAATTGCTTCTCCGGTCTGTTCGCCTGCTAAGAACTTTGCTGCCATAGCAGCAGTGCTGACTTGTGCCAGCATATATCTGAGTATTATGCTGTGTTGACATGTGCAATCCACGCAGGCTGACTGGTGAGAATAAGCAAGAGACTTGGGGCAATGAAGACACAATCCTAGAACCAGAGAAGCAGAACTGACCCAAGCAACCCCCCATGTAACCAACCATTGGTCAGTCTGAGACCCGCCTGCCTGACTTGACCTGCCCAAGCTCCGAGCTGGCAGAAAGCGGGCTCTGAGAAGTTGCATCATGGCAGAAATAGCATAGTTAGTCAGTGGCTTTGTACTCAGGATGGGTTGTCAAGCAGCAGTCCATGATGTCACAGCTGAGGTGAAATGCATGCACTGATGACTTCGTAGGTTTTGGTTGGTGTCAGACTATGTAGTGTACAGGTATCTGCCACTAGCAGGGAGGACAGCAGGAAATGCCGGCTTGTGCTGTCGCCAACGCGGCGAACAAGTGCGCTTGGATGAAATGCGAGTTGCTTCAAAACAGCAGTATGCAAGTGATGAGCATTGTCAGCACTGGTCAGCATGTGATGTCACATGATGTCGACATCTGGTGGCAAATCAGTGGTGGAACAAGTTATTGTCACCTCAGCAGCCAAGTTGTGTTAGCATCCACAAGTGTTTATTGACTCTGTCAAGGAATCTTTGAGTTCAACAAAGTGTCATGTTTTGCCCATGAACAATCCAGAAGACAGCTTCAAGTTGTGCACTCGGGCCTTACACAAAGTTGCTGACTCAGCAGTGCTCAAACTGGTTTGCTTTCATATGGTGGTACAGCTGTCTTGGCATCATGTGCCGAAGGCATACCTTGTGATGGTGTTCAGCACCTCATGCTTGTAACATACCCTCGACTTGTTTGTCCTGCAAAGTTATGCCATGCTGATCCTCAACAAGCAAGGATCGTTACATGCAAGTATAGCATCTGTGCATCTGTGAATTGCACAGCAAGTTCAACTTCATCAGGCTGATTTACATCCAAGACTTGTGCATAGTACGGGGCCCTTACTAAGGGCTGTCCATTTTGTTTATCGTGATGCAATGATTGTGTCCTACCCAGACTGAGTTGGTGACCATCATGATGCTACTTCCTGTCTGACGCGATGAGGCACGTTGAGACCTAGGCTAGGTTGGCTTGGCTGAGCAATAACATCACTGGATTGTATTGTATTGTATTGAATGGGGTTCTTGGAACAGAGAGCACTCTCTGCAATAAGCAGATTGGACACCATCCCAGACTGCTTGAATGCGTTACACCTTGTTCCTGAAAGACACATGGACAAGCAGCTGGAGTTCAACTGTACTACAGTGTGAAACAAAACATGTCCACGTTGGGGCTGGCACTCCCGGAACCCTATCTGCGGCAGTGCCATGTGAATCTTGTGGGGATAACCTCCACCTTGCAAGCACAAAAGACACTGAGCCACTGCCAAGCAACACTATTTTGCATGAACTGCACATGCAATGGATGCTATGGTAGCTGGATCTGGAAGCGGTTGCTGCAAACAATATGGGAAGTCAACCCAATAGCTATACCATGAGATTCATCACAACCTCACTTGAAGGGAGTCCCAGAAGCAGCACGTGCCGCAGCAGCTATTGCCGCAAGTACTGTTGCATCAGACGCTTTATGCGAAAACTTTTGATTGTGTGCTAAAATCTTGTGACCTTAAGTAATCACTGTCAGGCAGCATGCGGCTTGCAACTGCTGTGCCACTATGTTGCAATCATGCACCAAAGGTACAGGGCAGCTAATGCTCTGTCAGTCTCTCCGCCGGCAATGGTGCCTGCATCTCCTGCTCATATCTACTACTCAGGGTCGACTCCTCGACTTCCACATGTAATAGCTCATCTGCGTTGGCCTGTTGCTGCAGCTGTTCAGCAACGGGGTTGCCTCCTGAGTTACTGGCTCCAGTGTGTTGTTCTATGACCTTGGCTGCTGCTGCTGCATCGTGCTTTTCAAGCAGTTGCAAGGCTATTTCTAAGGGGTGCTTGGGTGTGTTGCACTCTACTGCAACACCCATGTCAGCCTCAAGCTCATCATCTTCCTGCAGCAGCACCAGCAGCAGACCAATGGTGTGTGAAATACTGTCCTGGGGGTTCATCGCTGCCAGCACCGGAGATGCTATTCCTGGCAGGTGCGAGGTCTGACAGCATGTGCAGCAGAACTTGCAGGAGATGTGCTACAGCTGTATGTGCCTCTGATCACAATGATACAAGTTGTACCATACAACAACACAGTCGCATTTGCATCTTGTCCAGCTCATGCCACAAAAGTAATGCCGCTCTAGTAGAACTGTCACAACTATTATGTAGCAAAAAACAGATCATTGCCAGAGAGGTTCTGCAGTACTGTCAGCGTGTGGTGCAGGATTGTCATACGGTGTCCTGAGCTTAGGAACTGCTGCACTTCTGTTCTTGGTTAATTGTGAAAACTGACAGGCCACTAGTTCTGTCCTTAACAGTTTAGAAACACACCTGCTTGCTCATTGGTCCTGCCGCCATTGCTGTGATGCCTGCTGCTCCTGGCTTACTCAGCCATTCTGCCTCTGCTGCTGCAGCCTCTGCCAGCCGCTGCTTAGTGGCCTTACTGGCTCTGGCCAGACCCCTGATTCTCTCCAGCTCCTGCTTGGATCGGTTGAGGTCCTTGACTGCAAGGTTGCGGCGCCGCTCTGCTGCTGACAGCCGCGCTTGCATGGCTGCTATTGCATGATACAGCTCTTCACGCACAGGCTGTTGACCTGCAGGGTCATGTGCCATTCTGGTGTTTGTGACACGAAAAACTGCTCAATGAGCCCCGGCGGTTTGTATCCTACCATCACGTGCTGGGTTACAGCCTCCACTGCACTGGCTGGAGCTGCTGTGGGACACAGACAGCCACTCAGCCATGCCATGCCATGGTCCTTCTGCAGACTGACCAATCTCCGAGCTTCTGAGTCAACAAAACCCTCCTGTCAGCTGGCGCTGAAGCTGGCTTTGTCCTCTGCCAACTGAAACACATACACGTTGCTTACCATCTATCACCTCAGCTCTGGCAGCAGCTTCTGCCATAGCTTGTGTTCTCTTGGCCATCAGCAGCTGCTCTCGTAACTTGCTGTTGTGCAATGCATCTTTCAAGCCATCCTCTATGGCTTGGTCAAACACACATCTGATCTGGGTAAGGAGAGGGCCATAGACACCAAAGCCACCTATGAAGGTTTGAAAGACCTGCAGTAAGAGTGATGCCAAGGTTGTCT
>LWCB01013519.1:0-10362 GCA_001630525.1 Coelastrella sp. M60 | reverse complement strand
AACCATGTATCCTGCGAAACAAAAGGTTAACACTATCTGCGTGTGCCTGTGGATACTCAGGGCAGGTCACCTGCTGTGGCTTGCTGTCTAACGCAGTCATGTAAGCACCTCAGACACAGCCAGACCCAGGGACAAAGTTTTTTTGTAGATGCGGTACTGACCGTCAGATAGGAATGCAGAGTTGGCAGGTGCGATGTTAGTATACAAGCAATGGCAAACAGTCGCGCGCGCGGGCAGAAAAACTTTTACCGCCGGTACCCGCTCTGTTGGGTGACAGCTATACATGGACAGCTATACAACTTACAGCGTGTCCCAGTATCCACAGTAGCGGCCCTAGTTGCATGATGCATCAACCTGCTGTGCATGTTTCATGTTGCGCTTTCTGTGTGCTTGCTATGTTTCTTATATACATGGGACGAACGACTGAAGCTTGCAAATAAACCTCATGCTGCACAATGTGCACAGCGGTTGCACTATGCAGGTGCCTTGAAGGCTTCAAAAACTGCAAGAACTCAATTCAAACACTCCTGACTGCTGCATGTGTGCAGTTGGCTGCACATGAGCCTTTCAAGCAGTGCTGCATTGATGGCATCTCAGAACCATCCAGGCGCTACTTCATAGGGGGGTGGATGCCAACAACAAAATCCATGTTCAACCTCTCCACAAGCAGTACCCGCAGAGCCTCATGGAGACTAATCAATATCAACAGCGCTCACTGCAAACCGGTTCCTGGCTCATACAATTTCACAGATTAGACATTACAATTGCTGCAACAAGGAAACTGCTTAGGATGGTATTGAGAGACCAAAAATTGCTCAAGGTAATGGTTGCTGATGGTTGAGTGCTGTGAGCATTAACCACGATTATTGTGACAACCTTGGCATTCCATTGCATATCCCCCAGGGAGTCAAATGCCCAAGGGCCGTATGGCCGGAGTGGGTTTGCTTGTTTGTTTGTTTGTATTGTGACAACCTGGCATATGACTCATATGATGTGAGCCCTGTTCAGCTCTTGTGGTGCTTGCATGCACCAGCTGGCTGCTGCAAGTTGCTGCAAAACAAATGCACAACAGGGCAAACAACTCCAAACCCACACATCATGTATATAATCCTCTTCAACTCAATGCTGTTGCTGTTGTTTCTGCTGCAGCTCCTGTAAAGCTAAGACAGTGTGTGGTGCATGGAGCTTCGCATGTGCCAGTAGATACTCCATACTCTGCATCTCGGTCAATCGACTTATGGTCCGATCCTTGGCAAACCCTAACTGGTCATCAACAACCACATCACTGCCCTCATTGCTGCTGCTACTGCTGTACCCATGCTGCAGCTGCATGCTCCGTTGACCGTGGCTGCTGCTGCTGGTGGATTTGCTGCCATGTGCTGCTGAAGCTGCTTGTCGAGCGTCTTGTTGTGTTAACACCTTCTCAAACAATTCAAATGGGGCTCCTTCAGCCGATATGAACATGCGAACCCTGCAAGATGGCAGGCAGCGATATGTTGATGCCCGTAATTGTGCTTGACACAACACTATGCGCTGTTAGATCCTGCAGTGTTTCCTTACATCACAGGTGCAGGACAGATACACATGCCATCATCCCTGAAATCCATCTATTTTGCAAGGCTGTAGGCTCTGTCACATGCAGCAGACAAAATGCCCTTGGTACAATGGATTATGTACAACTGGTCTCCTGACGCAACATCATATCTTTGCGGCACTGACCTGTGCTCATACATAACATCTATCAGTGTTACAAATCGGTATGCTGCTGCTCTGTTTGCTGCGTTGAACCTGGGCACATCAGCAACAGCCAGCGTGCTGAACTTCTGTGCGAGAGCAATGTAGTCTGCTGCTGCTAGTGGCCGGTTGCACAATTCATCGAAATCAAACATGGCAGCAGAGCCTGCAGTGCAGCACCAGACAGCAACACAGCAGCATGGGCAGTGTGCACGTTGGTTCTCACTGGTATACTCAAATTGGGAACAATGCAGCATGCCAGGCAACAACGAGCAGCACAGTAGACTTATGATGTTATATTAAACGAGACAGCTAGTAGAGAAGGAAGATACCCTGCTCGCATCCAAACCATGCCATGCATAGGCAGCAGCTGCAGTATTGCATAGGGCCAACAATCACTGACTGGCGCTACTTGTTTCTGTTCTGGATCAGACTGCTGCAGCTGCTGTACTTGGAACTTTGCACTACGTACCTAGTGCTTGGGGTACATGTAAGGACCTCCCCATAGCCACTTCAATGTTGACAGGACCAGGATTTCCAACACTGCCATTCCCAGCAGCGGCAGCAACAGCAGCGCTGTCTGCCCCGCACTCTATGAATGTCTTATGGAGTAATGCAGTTCTGTCCGGAGTGAGGAAGTAGGTACCTTGAGTGTGATGAGCTAAGCGTCGGTAGTCGACAGGAGAGTTCATGTTGTGAATGACACATGCCTCCTGCAGTCGGTGCAGATACATGGGTAACAACAGCTCATGAGATATGCTGTGCTATGCACCACATACAACATGACACCGTCTGCAGCAGCTCCCGTGAATATACTCCAAGGTTGATACATAAGGTGTCTGCTAACAGAGTATGTACACTGGTCAGACAAGTTGCACTATTACCAGATAGGTAATGGAGATGGAAGAGGATGACAAGCTACTAGACACCAGGCTTACCTTCAACCGGGCAATGAAAGGCAGAAACAGCTGCCGCTGCAGACCGTTTTCATAAAGACTGTCAGGAGCTCGATTACTAGTTGCAACAAGCACAAGTCCGTTGTCCCATAAGCGACCAAATAACCGATGCAGTATCATTGCATCTGCTACATCCGTCACAAACAACTCATCCAGCGCCAGCACCTTCACACCATGAGCAACATCATCAGCAACGTGTTTGAGGGGGTCTGCTTCACCCTTGGTGTGCCTTAAGCGGCTGTGAATGTCCAACATGAAGTCGTGAAAGTGTGTCCGGCTGACCTGCATTGGTAACAACAGCTTGTCTGCGGGCAAGTAGCAGAGTTGACTTCATCAACAAGCCTGCCACCTGATTGGCAGCAACGACCAAATGTATTTGCAACAATAAGGCACCCACACAGGACCTCACACGCCACCTTGACTGCAACAGAGCATAAAGGCTTGCAGGTACTGGAGATGCACCTGCAAGTCTGCAGTGTTAGCAGCCCACCATGCTTGTGATCAGCTGCACAAGACAAGCGCCGTTCTTTTATCCACATCAGCAAGCACAGTTTCATCACATACATTGCACAACGGAAGCTTGCTGGCAGTCAACGTGCAACAGGAGCTGCAACAAGTAAGCAAACCAGGGCTCTGCTCACCTGAAACTCTCTGGGAGACGCTGCCACCAACAGATCCATGAGCATTGTCTTGCCACATCCCACCCCTCCAAACATGTACAAGCCCTTCACTGAGGGTAGCTGGCCCATTGGTCCCGCTGACGCGTGAAGGCCGGCCTGGGATCTTAGTAGACCAGTGATGCCATCAAACCTGATGGGCAATAGCAATGAGAGCAGCCAGGTGAGCAGAATGTTGGAGCAGTAAGTGGACAGCAAGCACCCGCACATTCAGCATTGCATCAACAGGGTTGCTCTTGAAGCATATTGAAAGCATGTTACGTTTAGCAAAGTGCTGACAAGCAGCAGGCAGCAAACCTCGGTTTAGCTGCAAGGATATCTGTTGAATGTAGCAGCGTTCAACAATTTTGAATGCATACATTTGCTAGTGAAGGAAAGAGTCACAGGATGCAGGTGGCAACTGGTGCTGTTATGCTACACTACACCCTGCCGGAGCCTTGATTGCCCATGGACCAAGGCCAAGGTGATGTCAAATGGTGGGTTGCATTAAGAGGAGATGTGCACTCGAGCTTTACTGCGTGGATATCTCTTTTCACACGCTTGAGACCCAGTGTGAGCTGCATTTGCACATGGTGCCCGCGCATGCTGCCCAACTGTAGTGCAGCTCTTGGCTTGAAACCGTGATGACAGATGCCAGCAATGTCCAAGCACTGCAGGATGATCGGTGACCCATGCAGAGAAATAATAGACGACCAGAGCAGGATGTCATGATTATGTTGCCATGAGCTACACATGACTCTTCGGAAGCAACTGAGAGGCGCTATACAAGACCCTCGCAAGCAGTTCAAAGCGTCTGAAAAACGCCAGGCACATCACTGGTGGGCGTGATTCAGTGGGCCACATGATTGGTTGGCATTCTGATTGGGTTGCAAGGGGTAGATCCATGAACACCATATAGCTGCCACAACTGCAGGTCATACTGCCCTCTGTCAACCACCAGTGAAAACAGACACAAAGTAGCTACCTTAAAACCTGCACGCACTCAATTGCTCTACTCAAGTGCACTCAACAGCTTCTGCTGCCAGCACAGCAGTTCACGACTATCGATGGAGAGCCTATGAAATGCTACAGGCTTGCTGGAAGCCCATGCCAACTGTGCCAGTGCCTATCACATAACAACGGCGATATGCATGGATTCGTCTTGCCATTCTGCGCATCAGCAACTGCCCTGACCGCCCTAGATCAGCACATATTTACTCCTGTGGTTACTGCTGCCGCTGGCCTTGCTGCTTGTATGCTGCAGATATGTCTGCTATGTCCCTATCAGGCCCAGCATCCCTTGACCCCGAGTTGATATACGCGCCTCTCATTGACGTGTGGGCTGGCAACTCTCTGCTGCCTTCAACCTGTAACAAGTAGGTTACGTTCAGGCAAGGCCTGTATGATGTGGGCTGTCAGGCTTGCGCACTGTGCATGCTATGTGGCTCAGTGATTGAATTGCATACCACGACTTTGTATACGTACCCTTGAAGTTGGGCTAAGCATGAGGTAAGCTACAGGGCCAAGACCCAACGCTGCGATAGCAATGGTGAGGCCTATGGCGAGTTTGCCATTGCTGATGTGCGTACGAGTCCTGGCTGCAGCGTGCATACGTAAATCTTCTTGGTATATACTTCAGATGATTGTGATAGCTTTTTGATAAGAACTCGACGTCGATTGCACTACATCGCCTTCTTGCCTCAGGTGGCGTGTTCCTGCTCTCAATGCTACACGTAGTGCCACACACGACCTTGCAGTTCAACTGCTCTGTATTGCCTTGTGTTGTACGGACTCCAGGATGTCAAGGCCAAGGGGTTCAGTTACTGTTAAAGAGTTACTGTCTGCTGCTGAGCTCCACTGCATCAGGAACTCGTGCACCCTCGACCATAACATACTGAATTACAGTGAGAGCATAGTCAGATCACCCACCAATGCACTTGCCTGATCAGGTGAATAATGTTGTGGTTTTGCAGCCTGCAGGATGAAAGACACCTTACTAACTTGGAATACAGTACCTTGAGAGACTTACACAGCAACAGGCAGGCTTGCTGAAAAGCCATACTATACGTAGGCAGAGTTACAGAGCACTGCAAGCTTCAAGCAATAGCTCTTGGATACTACATGTAGGGCACAACTCCACATCTCTTGAAAAAGGTATGACCACGGCGACATGCATGCTCAACAGCCAACCCAAAAGCTACACACATGCCAGGAAGTAGCGTGCAGTACAATGTCAGACCAGTGCTATCATGAATGCCTTACTGCTATGCTCAAACTCAAACAGAGGGATGAATTAAGTGGTGAATAAGGTACAAAAAAAGGAAGAAACACAAGCCATGGCAGGAGGGCAACACTGCTAGCAGCTGCGACTCCCATGCTGCTGCCTGTGCACAAGCTGCAACACCTGCTCCTTACTGTAACAGAGCCATATGACATCCGGGCAAGAGAGCCTATTGCGTCACATGCGCACAACCATAGAAGCAATCTTCTGCAACCCCGCCAGTGCAGCAGGGAACGAGTATTGGCCCCTTGGCCAGCCATAAGTGACTTTGATACGGTCCAAGAGGAACATGTACACAAATAGCTACAGAATGACAAACTGGCGCCTATCAAAAGCTGCTGAAGGACATATTGTGCAACTACTTGACAACTAAAGTGAGTTGCTGCTGCTGCTTGCGCACTTGTTGCTGCCCTGTGCCCAAGCTGAGCTGCCTGTTGCACTACAGTGCTGCCGTGCAGATGACTGCAGCGCAATTGGTCTTTATGGAGAAGCACCGTTGCAGCAGCTACACAAAGGCGTCCATCACCTCCCTTTGCTTGCATGAGTGCACTACTGTCAAGCTGTACATTTTGTCTTGTCAGCTGACAAACAGAGCCTCGCCAAAGTTGCGTGCGACGATGATTCCGGCTGCAAAAACTGCAAAGGCTCTGAGCACCTTGGCATTGGCTGCGAACTTCTCTGGGTGATAGTACTCATCCAGGAGATCATCTTTCATCTTTTCCCATTGCCAGTTGCTACGGGAGGCTGGGTTCGATGCAGGTAAGGCTTTCGGCATACTAATACTCTTGCCAAATTATATGCGGCACAACTGCGAACTGCGTGAGGCAGCAAGGACTGGGGTCGGCGAGCACGAGCTAGGTGTCAGCTTCTGCGTAAATTTTCATCTACAAGCCACTTAAGATTGACCATTGATTGCAATGGATGCCTGCATACCAGTTTATCCACACTCATCACCCTACACCCTGTCATAACAGCAAAGAGGCAAGACAAGTTTCGTCATTCGCTCGACGAGATGGCTCGGTTGCTGCCTGAGGGATGCAATGTCTTCATTCACCAAACTCAAGCTCCCGGGCCTCCTGACACGCTGTGATTCGCAGCAATCAAGCACACTGCAGTACAACTGATACCCAGTGCCCGGGCGAGATGGATACTCGCAGCGAGAAACAAAAAATGCTGGCAGGCGATCTGTACTATGCTTTTGGCGGGGAACTATTCAACGAACGAGAACACGCCAAGAAACTCCTCTATAGGTACAACAATGAATTGGCTACCTCTCCTGAAGGCAGGGCGGTAAGTGCTGCAACAGAACTCTACCAGAGGTAACCTTGAGTGTGAATTATATGGCTGTTCACAGCAATGAGCAGACAAAACGCTTGACTCTGCAAGCACACAATCAAACAAGCAGCACCAGCTGGCAACTTCATAGGGCCTCCCTTGTATAAGAAACATAGAAAACACACAGAAAGCACACCTTGTCATTATGGCAAGGTGCATGCACTTCCAAGACCTGCCGAAAGGAACCCTGGTTCTTGATCCTCACACAGCAGCTGCTTATGTGAAATGGTGCTAAAGTCAGTCTCTCAGACAGTTGCTGATCATCAACAGTGATCAGTGTTCTACAAGTTGCAGATGCCTTCTACATTTTGAACAGAGGTTATACATAAAACACTTTCAAAGTCGTAACACGCGGTGCTAGGCATGGTAAAAGCAACAACATAAGTACATAGCTTGCCTGAATGTATGCAGAGCCCTCTACTTGCCCATTTGTGCGGCAGCCAAGTCCAGCAGTGATACATCTGGTCCCGCTTTAGCTAACAACCGTGCCTGCCTTATACTCTGTGCATTTGATGCCAAAGTCAGTTCTTTTTTAATTCATTGCAATTGATGGGTCACAATACTTATGTTGGCAGGAGATGAGCCCCCGTATACTGGTGTACAGCAAACTTGCAAGCTCACATTCATCATGTCGTCTGCTGTCATCTGCAGGAGGTGCTCAAGGAGCTTCTGGGCAGTATGGACGAGCAGGACCCACCATACATAGAGCCGCCCTTCTACTGTGACTATGGCAGTAACATCCACATGGGCTCAGGCAGCTACATGAACTTTGGATGCACAGTTCTAGATGCTGGCAAAGTCACCATCGGGCGCCGTGTACTATTTGGACCCAACGTGCAGATATACGCAGCAACACACCCTCTTGACGGGCATGTCCGTCAAGGCTGCAAAGGCCCAGAGCTTGCTAAGCCCATCACAATAGGTGACGATGCCTGGGTTGGTGGCGCTGTTGTGATCTGCCCAGGTGTTACGATCGGTAACAACAGTGTTGTTGGGGCTGGTTCTGTGGTTACTAAGGATGTTGAGCCGTACACAGTGGTGGCAGGTAACCCAGCTAAGGTGGTCAGGCGCTTGGAGAAGCCCGAAGACGAGCAGCTGAAGAACTGATGTGGTTTGTGGACTTGGGCACCATGTTGTGCTTCTGAAATTGTTTGCTGTTTCCGTGACAGCTTGTCAACAGCACTGCAGCAAGTGTCAGCACTGTCAGGCTTACTTGTATATGGTTGCAAAGACTGTAGGACGTACATGCACCAGGATTGGAGGATATGCATCCAACTTATGTGCTGATGCATTTTAATTTCTTTCTAAAGTGTTGTATGTGACAGTAATATCATGGACCACATGAGGTATTGCTACATCCTGACACCAGTTATGAAACCGTAGTTGGCCTTTCACCGTATGTAGAGAGCAGCTATTCGCATTGGCCTTTCACCGTATGTAGAGAGCAGCTATTCGCATTGTCTTATATACGTGGACATCTGTCTCTCTTGCACATGGCCTGTCACTTATTGCGGCAGTAGCAGTGCAACTCACTATGCTGCTGCTGCTGCTGAACCCAATTTTCATGCCTTGGCAAATATGCGATGGGTCATAACTGGCCGTCCAACGTTTGAGCAGAGTATGGAGTGTTCTTTATTTTGAACATGTATGTTTTCAAGCCGAAAGTTGAATGAACATCTGGCAGCCATTATGACGTTCCCGTAGGAATGAATTGGAATAGACACGGTGGGGGGAAGAGTCCTGCATCTTTGCAGGTTCGCAATAGAGCAAATGTCATCGGTTAAGAAGTTGAACCAAATTCCACCCTCAGGGTACTACCTTGCAAGGCTCGAATGTGGCCTCATATATGAACAAAAGTTGATGACGAGGATGCTGCTGCTGCCGATGCCCACACCCCAGCAATCACTCACCAAGAGCCTTGCTGCTTTGTTGCTCCCACTGCATCCACCATAGTCAGTCCACTCGGTTTGAAGGGAGCAGGGTGCGCTGCCCGCAAGTCTGTGTACAGCCTCTGCAGAATACAACACAGCGGTGTTCGTAATCCAGATGTAGCCACCCTGATAAAACACTGCTGCAGGTAGGACTGATCTTCAATGCGTAATTTGCCTGCTTTCCTAGACTGCAGGCCACTGTGAAACACGCTGTACATGGCTAAGGGCAGCAATAATGTAAAAAAGCAACGGTTAACAAGATGATGCTGGCCAGTGGGACCGCACCACATGCCACATCCATCTGAGCTGAACTTGCTGCTCAGTGTCTGCTGCTGTGACAACTGTTGGCTGCTTCAACCTTGCAACTGGACGGAATAGGCAGCTGCCGTCAGCACAAATTGCGTAACCCACTCCCTACTTTCAAATATGTCTCAAACCTGGTGTATACAAGGCTGCTGCAGCTGGCTCTTGCAGGTCATATCGAAGCTCAAGCAGGCCGTCAGCAGCTGTGACAATAGACATGAAACAGGAAGCTCACCTGCAGTTTTTGTACTGTGACTTGCTGCAGTGGGTCTGGTCTGTAAGCCCCTGACTGAATGCCAGCTGAGTACAATGCTGCGGGGCCGTCTGTTGCAGATGCAATGTCCTCAGGTAGAGCGGGAGGAGAGAGGCTGCTGCTAGTACTGCTGTGCAGTCTCCTGCTGCTTGTTTGATGAGCTGCTGGCTCAGTCAAGGCTGAGATCACTGCAGTACAACAGCAGCAGACGTGCAGGGTTGTATTGTTGAATAGCAAGGCCACTCAAAGCAGGGAAGAAAGGTCAAAGAGTCTGCAAGTAGCTGAACGGCTGGCAAATGCTGCTGAAGAGCTCAAAGTGTCAGTTCAGGGCACTGCTTCAGTGACTATTCAACTGGAGACTCTGTTGAGTTGCGGCACATGTCCACCACCAAGGACTTCTGAGTTGAACAGCATATACTTAGGACAGTGTCCACCCCAGTGACTAACACCACGAAAGTTCAGCAACGTCTTGGATTCCCTACTACACACTTGACCTGCTGGCCTAAGCGCTTCAACAGCTGGCTGCAAGGGTTACTGTGTATTTGCACAGCTGTTCATAGTTGGTCACATCACGGTACCTGATTGTATTCGCCCGACTAGACCATTGCATAACCTATGACTCTTTAGCATGCCTGGCAAGCACATCAGCTGTTCCGCAACTCCTGCTGCTTGCATACTGGAAGGCATGCTTGTACAGGTCACCGGAACGGTGACTGAGTTAAGGGCCTAAGAATGACCTATTCCTTCACAACATATCACTGGATTGAAATCTGCCAAAAAAACTACTCCGAGCCACTTTAACACGGAACCGTTGTCTCGCGGTAGCGGGACTGGCGACGCTCAGTAGACCGAACCCACGGTATCGATACAAACTTGCAATGAGATTCCTTCAGCAATTTGCAACCCTGTATCG
>LWCB01013517.1:0-15241 GCA_001630525.1 Coelastrella sp. M60 | reverse complement strand
CTGCAGAAACACAGCAGTTAATAATGGATGCAGAGGGTGCAGTGCTGTGCAGAAGGCATGTCACCTTTTCCAATGGAGTTACATGTATGTCTGTGTGGGTCGGTTGTCTCGTCGTTGCCATCAGGCAAGCAGTCACCCTGCAAAAGCAACAGGGCTGTCAGTTAGCCATGCAACAGCTGCAGGCTATGGTTGTACTGCTTCCTTCTTTGAGGCTTAATCTGCACTTGTCAAGCATACCTTTTGTCTGCTGTACATCTTCTATGTTGTTTGGCATGGTCTTCACTGCAAGCGGCTGGGAAGCCGCCATGATGCAGGCAGCATCAGAGTTGCCTTGGCACTCATCAAGCTGATAAAGTTTGGCATTGCCAATGATTGGAGCCACTCAGTCAGCTGATGGTCAGCCAGATCCATCACTCAATCTGACCATCAGGTATCTGGTGAGGCAAATTCTCTGGTACATCAGAAGCCTTGGGTTTGACGTATATTTAGCTACACATTCCTTACCTTCCTCGTCTTGGCACTCAGAGGACTTGCGACACGTTTAGTGACTTTGAAAGTGTGTTGTGTATGCATACGTATGCATTGCATGGACTCACCTGCAGCAGGAGCTTGCTGAATGCCCTGCTCAGGGGTATGCCATCGGCCAGTTATTGACACACATTCAACAACCACTCTGTCTTCAATTGGCCACGAGACAGAGGAAACGGTTATGTAACGCAGACGATGGTTTCTGCCTTTGTTGACAGCCAGAAATGAATCTGTACATGCACATGCCATACGGTACCTCTTTTGTTGAAGAGATACCCTTTCAGCTCAAGTTGCTACATATATGCAGGATTTTCTGGGGGCAAGTACGCGTTCTCAAGTCTGGGCATCACCAGTACGCGTACTCAAAATACGCGTCAAAGTACGCATACGTCAAGTACGCGCACAAGTACGCGTACCCGCGTACTTCAGTACACGCATCATTAATAAGTATCACAAATACGTGCATTCATATCACACAAGCGTATATCACAAGCGTATCACAAGCGTATGACAAGTACGCAAAGTACGCGTGCTTAAGTCCGCGTACTTAAGTACGCACATCACAAGTACGCGTACTGAAGCACGCTCAGCAAAGTACGCGTACTAGCGTGCTCTATTACGCGCAATATCAGTAAGCGTGTCACAAGTACGCGCATTCGCAACACAAGCGTATCACAAGTACGCAAAGTACGCGCACAAGTATGCGTATTTGAGTACGCACATCACAAGTACGCGCCTTATTTTCCAGGACATCACAAGTACGCGCATTCTTATCACAAGCGCATCACAGGTACGCAAAGTACGCGCACAAGTACGCGTACTTAAGTACGCACATCACAAGTACGCGTGCTTGAGCACGCTCATCAAAGTACGCGTACTTCATTACGCGCAATGCAGCTGCGCGTGTCTAACAGCGCTCATACTTAGACGCGTATCCGTAGCTGGCTGCAAAGGCAAGTACGTACGCGTATCTGATACATCTGCACTCAAGTGCGCGTACTTGACTATGTGTTCTTATTTACGCGTTCTAAGGTACGGGTAATAAACATCATCTATCCCAGTTCAACCTAAATTTGCACTGGGCGCACCCAGGAACTTCCTGTCAAAACTTACTTCAGGGACCCGCTCAAGCGAGGAGTTCACAAGCGCCGATGTATATATCTAATAGCTTGGTACAGAGTATGTTTGGTAGCACATTGATAATCAGCATACGCATGCGTTCGTGCTCAATCGAATGTGAGCTTGGCGCGAGTGGTCCTTCATGGACTGAAACAACAGCTGCATTTCATGCAGATGATGCATTTTGGTTCTTGGCACACTCGATGTTGCTTGATAAGCAAACATGCCACTCTCAGATCGAGCGCCCCGCCTATCTCAGCAGTAGCAGAAATAACAGCAGCAGCAATCAAACCAGCACGACAACAATCAGCCACGCCCGCAGAGTTTCTTCTTGACCTTTCGGGAAGAGATATAGCAGTTCTGTGGGACCTGGACAACCTCGTCCCACCCGCATTGGCAGTAAATCTCGTTCCTGCTATCAATGCACTCAAGGTAACAAGAAGTTTATACCACTTGGCTGTATCAATGCTACCTGTTACTGCGCGGCTTCAATCACATCCATTACTCAGGTCCTGCTATCAAATTGGGGAGGCACAGTGATAAGTGTTAACCTTTATGCCAACAGAGTAACACATGCGAGGCTGGGTGAGTTGCTTGACACCAAGCAGCAGCAGCACCAGCAGCACCTTTCATCAGCTGTACAGCAGCTACAGTGGTAAAACAACTTTCAACGATCCAATACGTAGCATTGAACAGCATTTTATCAGCATCTGCCGTTCTCTTTGTAATTTGCTGCCTTGTTCAAGGCCTACAGCAGCATATATGTATTGCAATTATGTATCCGGTCCTGGCAAAGAAAGAAACACCCACTGCTCGTATCACAATGTACATTGTCTATATCATCTCATAGTCACTCAAAATATGTGGGAAACATGAAACTATGAAAAGCAGATTCCACACAGAACTCAACCGGGACCCGCAGGCCCGCAGCTCATCACCAGTGCTAACTGCCTGTTGCCTCCTTTCATGTCTCTTGGACAGGGGCAAAGCTTCTGCGGCAGCTAGCAGACACAGATGTCAATCTCATACTTGTTGAGAACCGCAATCAGGCCGCTGATATTCAGCTGACAACAGATGCTTACAACTTTGCAGCGGCACAGGGACAGCAGGGCTGTGTGGTGATTGCCTCAGACGATACTGGTAAGACAGCCAGATTGATTTGAGGAGTGCAGTTGATTGCCTGGCAGTGATGTCTCTGGTTTGAAGTGAATAGCTGTATGCAAATCTATTGGATTCATATGCAACAGCCTTGTATTTGCAGCTGCCACACAGTCAGAACTCCTGCAGTGCTGTATGCAAGAGTCAGAGCAGTGACACATTGCATTGCCAGAGAATCAAGGGCATATTCAGCACAGAAAAGGTCCTGAGGCAACCGTTACTGCTGTTGAGCAGTTCGTTTACCACTCAACTATTCAAGCGTACAGTGAGTAGTATTGTTCTTGTTATCCTGGCATAACCTGGAGTACCACTTATCTCTGCTGCTGCTGCTGCTGCTGCTGCTGCTGCCATGCAGGGTTTGGCTCCATTCTCTCATACATCAGCAGCCTGGGATTACGCACCATCACACTGTCCACATTCCCCAGTCCAAAGTATCTCCCAAACACACTGCCAGATCTTTCCAAACACCCAGTGGCACAGCACTGTCATGCAGCAATATCCTGGAGACCAGTTGCGCAACAGCCAGGAGCAACAACAGCACAGAAACAGCAGCAGCAGCAGCAGCAGCAGCAGCAGCAGCAGTCATCGACCCATGTAGCTGATAACACCTCCACTGGCGTGAACAGAAAGCCCTTAGGCCTGGATCACAGCTGGTTCATGCTATCACCTCATGATGAGTCATTGTTACCACCAGATGCTGCTGACTGGCCATCAGTGGCTGCCTGTAGTGCCAGCAACACTAGCGGCATGTCCATTTTTTTTGAGAGCATATGGGTGAATTCAGATCGAATACATGTAGGATAGCGGCAGTACCTGATGACATGGGTATGGTGCTGATAGCAGTAGGGTTTATGGCTTGTGATGGCACATGGAATTGGTTTTTTCACATATTCAACTTTCACAATGAGTTGTATGCACGCGAGAAAGCAAGTAACCAACAACTGATCTGCTTGCGCAAGCATGCTTGAATGTATGCATCGCCCATTGTTTTTTGCTGGCTGGCCTGGCAGTGCCACGACGATTGTGATGTCTTGACTCTTTGGTGTTACTTCCTGTAACTTTCGAATCGAAAAGGCTCTGACGTATCAAGACAACAAGGCCTGGGAATCATTTCCATATGTTGCTCATCGATCTGCTTGTTCATCAAGTTGATAATTTCATGATGTCCAGGTGTCTACATGGAGACCACATACACGTTTGCACAAACAAGTCCAAGTGTTACACATTCAACACCATGCAACTATGCCTACTTGCATCAACACATCTGTGCATGAGCTATGTACAAGACTCTACAAGCAGCAGCAAAACTTGCATCTATAAGCTAGCTAGCTTTGTGTAAGGAACACACAGGAAGCACAGCGTGAAATATGCACAGCGTGAAACATGCACAGCAGGTTGATCAACCATGGTGCACCATGCAACTAGGGTCTATAAGAAACATAGAAGCACACACAAAGCATAGCATATACATGAAGAAAAGAACATGGTTATGCACCATGCAACTAGGGTATTGTGATCAGCTGCACTCAGTATCTATGCATTCACTACAAATGTACCATAGCAACATGTTCTGATTGGCGCCATGTCCCATTTTCAAGCTGGCCATATCATGCACTGTGCTCCTAGCACTATGCTGACACAGAATCATGCCCCTTCATGCATTTTCAAGATATCTTGTGATACTAAGGATGGCTCAGAACATCAAAAAAGCTGCACTAAATGCAACAAGGATGTTCCTCATGGCCCATCAAGCAACACCTCTCACCAACATTGCGAGTGCACAAGCAGAGAGGCCATCCAACATCATCACCAAGTGCTTGACCCATGACCACTAGCAGTAGACACCTCCACATAACAAACCAACCAATGCCCCTAAAATTCATTCGCAAAAAAGAACCAGAACAATGCATTGTACAGGATATAAACCAACAGGCCAGTCAGCAGCAGCAAATGCAGCATCTGTGCAGCTGCTGCACCCTGCAGGCAACCGCAAGACTGCTTGCAGTGCATTCCCCTGGACCTAACACTCATCCCACCCACATTAGATGCATCCTCAACCGTTGATTTTGAATGTACAACATTGCATACAAACATGCAAGCGCTCTGCATGTGATTGCCAAAAGCACCATGGTCTATACACGCCAAGCCACAATTGTTTACATGTCTGGTCAACATAAGCATACAAATCTGGAACCTCTACATCTCACATCACCAGAAACCACCCACTTCATGGATGCTCAATCCAACCTAAATACCACAGAGCTTTTCCCGGACCAGCTTGTAACCATCTAATGCTGCTGCTGCAAACAACAACATGCAGCTGTGGTTGACTGAAATTCTGCTGTATCTGTTGGCTGACATGCTAACTACTGGCACCTTGGAGCCCAACTACAGCCGATGCACAACGTTTACATGTACAAACCAATCATCAGCCATAGCAAACGTACCATCAGCCTCATGCTCAAGCTAATCAACTCCTTCATTCAGTTCAAATTTGGCACCATGCTATGATAGATGACTCAACCTCTATGCAGTTGTCAGCATATCCCATTCTGGTAGGAATGCTCTGGCTGCCAGCATCGACAAAACCCCATTCATTGATCATCCGATACAGCTGATGCAGTACCGTGAAGCCAGGTGAAGTATCACAGAGTAGAAACAGGGACTTCAATGACAGTGGGGATGTTGGCAGCTACAGAAACAGTGGTCGCAGTTTCAGCAGCAGGGTATGCCACAGTAGATACCTCACCATGGACTGTTTGTCAGTCATGATTAGACTCAGTCGTGCTTATGACTGCTGGCATTGCTGATGGAGGTAGCAGTGCTCCTGGAGTTGCTGGCTGCAGTTTCACCCGCGGAGGGCAACAATACCGCTGCTGCTGCTGGCACCACACCACCTGGCGTCGGGGATGTGATACTGTCAACAGGGCTACTGTAGCAGCTGCTGTATGAGCTACCTATGAAGCTGCCACCGGGTGTGTCTAGCTGCAGAGGATGTGAGTGAGGTAACTGCCAGATGGTCACAGGTGCAACTGCTGGTAACCCATGTCCTTCCACATCACCCATCGCTACGTCACCAGACCCTACATGTACTGCTGCTCCTGCTGCTGCTGTAGGACCAATGCTGCTGGTACTGCTTCTGTTACTGCTGTAGACGGCAGCAGTACTGCTAACTCCTACTCTGCTGGCTACTGTGCTGCTGCTGCTCTCTGCAGGAAGATGACAGGTCAGCTGTTCTTGCCGTGTTGCCAACACACGTGCTGCTGCTTCTGCGAGCAGGCCTTGAGGTATTGCAGTCTGCAGCAGCAGCTCAGTCTGAGGTGTCAACGCAACCTGATCAACAACCGGCAGAACCTCTGCGGGCTGCTGGTGCTGGGAATCGGATGCTGCTGCTGCTGCTGTTATACCCCCTGTAACTGGTGGTGTTGCACTTGACAGCGCACCAACCACCGAGGGCAACGGGGCACCACAGATTGAGCAGGTATGTACCAATGACGTTGCTCTTGGTGTATTGCTGGGAGATGGGAGCTTTGCAACAGCACTACTGCTGCATCTGGGGAGTCTCCCAGGTGTTGTAGCAATACTCTGCAACCCTCCAACCCCTGCTGCTGCTACTGCTGCATCTGCACCTGAGGCTCCAGCTGTATCACAACCAGCAGCTGCAGCTGCACTGCTTCTGGCCACCTGACTGTTGCTGGCTGCTGCTGCTGCTGCTTTGAGCACACTCAAAGAGGTCTTGGGCGTACCTGTATCACCTGCTGAACTGCCCGCTGCAACTCCTGTACTTAAAGAACAAGCAACGCCTGGTGTAACAGTCACAGTATGCTGTGTCTGACATACAGGGCAGGCAAGCACAAGACCCGCACATCTGGTAGCTCCTGTTGCAGCACCAGCCACTGCTGCCTCAAGCCATCCATCTGCTTCTGCTGCTGCTGCTGTAGCACATCCGTAAGTCCCCTTACTGCTGTCAGCTGTTGGTACTGCTGTACCACACTGCCCCGTGTGACCAAGACAAGGACTGACACCAGAAGCAGTGTCTAAAATAGCATCTGGAACAGCATACATCTCAGACTTTGGTGTATTGCAAGCTGTTGATCCAGGTGTGAGTTGTGTGACCACGAAGCGACCCTTCCGGCTGACGGTCTTTATTGGAGCCAGATGATGCCCTGAGGCTGAGGCCGCAGCAGTAGCAGCTACTGCTTCTGTATCTGACAGTGCGCCAGAGTCACTGACCTTCACTGTCGCTGCTGCTGCTGCTGCTGCTGCCCCTGATGCTTTGGATGATGGTGCTATGGAGTTACTCACAGCAACAGCACCAGGGCTACCAATAGCGGTAGCGGCAGCCGCCACGGCAGTAGCTGGGGAGTGCCCTGCCACACCAGGTGTACTGCTGTAGGGGCTTGTACCCGGCTGCTGTGCTGCTGCTGCTGCTGCTGTTGGTACAGAGTGCAGTACCTGCGGTAAGCTTCCAGTAGATGCAACGTGCCTGCACACAATAAACAATGGCAAATGAAACATACATCAAACAAGATGCACAACAAACTGAACCAGATCCATGGTTTGATAACAGGAGTGGTTCCACATGGACCATTTGCTTGCACGACAGCTATACATAACAGGGTGTGTAGCGGCTGCAGTCACGTGATCACCATGCAAACTCAGTGTGATCAAGCAGCGTCCTAAGCAGTATACTAAGCAGTTTATGTTGCGTATGCAGTTTATGTTGCATACGTTACTTAGTAGTGTGCTCAAATCTGCTCGCAGCAGCGGAAGTTCCGACAGTAGTTGCCTTGCTCTCGTGGCGTTCTGGGACGTAACCCTTTCATTCATGCACCAAGCCTACCTTGTCATTCCTAATTTGCTTGGTTGCTGTACCACATGCTCTCCTCTGGGACTACCAGCCCTGCTGCCATGCGTACTGCTGGCAGCACTACCAGGCTTACTGCTACGACCTATATTGCCACTGCTGCTCTCATGCTTCACAGTGAAGCGACCCAGCTTCTTGACAGTACCAACACTTGCATCAGTACAACCTGCTGTCCCTGTTGCTGGTGCTGTTGATGCAGTATCAAGGCCAGCTACAGCAGCAGCAGCAGTGACTGGTGAGCTAGCCACAGGTGCTGTAGCAGCAGTAGCAAGGCCCTTGGGGCTACCTGCTGCTGCTTTGGCAACTGGACAAGTGCACGGCGCAGGCGAGGTGCTGCAGCTGCTGCTGATCGGCTGTGTAGTCACTGCCGCGGCTGCACTGCCAGCAACTGCCTCAGGGTGAACCACAGAGGCACCATGTTGCTGCTGCTGCTGTTCCTGATGCAAACAGGATCCAGCGGAAGCTTCAGCAGCAGCAACAGCAGCAACAGAAGTTGAGCAGGCCAAAGGCGTAGGACACGGCCCACATGCGTAGGGCAAAGCTGCACAGCTATTGCTGCCGCCGCCGCTGCTGCTGCTTCTCCAAGCTTGCCATGGTCCTACTAATGGTGACTCATGAACCTGAAAGCGGCCCCTGCAGTAGTCTCTGGCAACTGCTGCTGCTGCTGCTTTGGGCCTAGGGCTTTGCAAGGGAGTACTGCCTGGGCTTGGTGTCTTGCAACTGACTGGCATGAGGGGCGGCTTTGCAGCAGGATTTGCTGCTGCTGTGCTGCGTGGAGAGAAGGCTGATGCGGTACTGCTGTTGCTGATTGTACGTGAGATGGATGGCATACTGCTTAGACTACAGAACGATGTGTCTGATGCTCTTCCAGACTGCCCAGCAACTGCCGATGATGCAACTGGATGCTGTCCATTATGCCACTGCAGGTGTTGCTGCTGCTGAAGCATGGTGCAATGAGCTACGCCGCTATTGGCTGCAGCAGGTGTGGGGACAAAAAGATGAGCGGGTGCATGAGCTAGCATCCGCCTTTGATGCAATGGATGTCCATGTCCCTGCTGCTTTAGCTGCTTGTCTGCCTTGCTGTTCGCTGCTACTGCACACTCTGTAGCTCCCTGATGCTGTCGAGTTAAATCCACTACTGTGGCTTGATGCTGTGGCATATGCTGCTGATGAGCAGCACCTTGATCAGAGTCCCAACTCCACAAGCTAGAGGAGCTAGCTTCACCTTCTATAAAGTGTGAAGAGACCCCAACAACACCAGTGGCATCATGAGCACCAGCGCAACCAGCAACAGCAACAGCAGCAGGAGTAGCAAAGTCAAACGGCACTCGCCGAATGCTGAAAGCACCAGCTGGCAAAGTGCTTGGCTCAGCAATCCCAGCCCCATGCCCTGAAGCAACTGGCTGGCCAACAGCTGAGCCAGACTGCAGCACACTTTGCCGTGGTGGTGACAGCAGCAGTGATTTCTGCTGCTGTGCTTCAGCTAGGTAAGGCAAAGCACCACAGCTAGCAGAAGGGTGTATAAGAGCATGATGCTGAGTTAGCTGTTGATACTGCTGTATGTGTTCGTGGCCGTCAGTAGCTACAGCAGCCTCAACCACACTGCTAGGTGTCAAAGGCTGTGGCATAGCTGATGGTGCAGTACCTGCTGCAGTCAGAGCACCACTGCCCGTGCTGCTTGAGATGTCTGTTGCAGCTCCTCCTGCTGCTGCTGCTGCTACAGTCTTATGTAGCTCCTGTTGCTGCACAGTCACAGAGAACCTGCCAGTTCTGTAAGACAGACCTCCAGTTGAGTGAAGGGTATGCAGTAGCTGAGTGGACACAGGCTGTACCAGAGCCCCACCAACTTTCCCATCGCCAGCAGCGGTAGTACTGGTACCACCATTGAGCCTGAGCGATCCTGGAGAGCTGATGCCATGTACGTAACACTGCCGCTCCTGCTGCGGCTCATTGCCACCATTGCCCTTGCTGCTGTTGAATGCATTGCTGGCAGGCGACTGGACACCTGCAGCAGCAGCAGCAGCAGGCTGTTTCTCTGCTGCAACAACATCAGGCACTGCTTGTGATCCCCAATGACCTGGAGAAGCCAGGAGACCCTGGCAGCCTGCTGCTGTGCGTGTGAAACCTGTAGGGCTGACCGGATCACTGCAATGTTTCGGCAGACCAGCCATCTGTGTTGGAGACAACAAGTGAACATTCACTTCCTGTTCGTTCTGCTGTGCATCCTGCTGCTGCTCTGAACCTGCTATGGAGTGGGTTGTTGCTACCGCAACGGCAGGTCCAGCCAAACAGTCATGCACTGGTTGCATACTGCCTGTGTCGCATACTACAGCTGACATGAGCCCCAAACTTGAATCAGCACCACACGTGGCCACAGCTGATGCAGCAGTAGGAGCCAAGCCTACAGCTGCTCTATGTGTAGGCGTAGTAGATGCAGGTTGCCGCTGCAGCAGCAGATGCCCTGGCAGCGAACATGGCCCAGCAGTATTTGCTGCTGAAGGCTTCTGCTTCTGCTGCTGCTGCTTGTGCTGCTTCTGTGTGTCATATACACCGCTGCCAACATTTTGTTCCACAGGAGGCAGATCATTCAGAGACGACCGCTGGTTGGCCCGAGCAAGGGGTGCCCTGGCCGGTGGCAGAGCTGTTGGGGATAAGTTGCCAGCACTTGCATTCCTCACTAACCCTGATGACCCAGCTGTACTAGTTGACACCAAGAACCTGCCCTTCTGGTAGCTGCTGCTGATGCAATTCTTTGCCTGCTGCGCTGCTTTCTGGAGGACACTGGCATCTAGACTGTGACTGTGCTGATGAGGTTTGCTGTGAGACACAAGAGGGTTGATAACAGGCTTCACACATACTCCTTGATCCGTTTGCTGCTGCTGCTGCTGCTGTTTCATTGTTGCATGTGCAGCAGTGGCTGTTGCGGCCACAGCAGCAGGAGCAGCTGCAACATCACAACCTGAGTCACAATTCACAGCAACCACATCTTTCACAACACCGTCACCTGTAATAAGCTTCGCACGCTTTTCTGCTTCCCTGTTGCAGCTGAACAAGGCACCGGGCTTTGATGTGATGTCACAGACCCCAGTGATTGCAGCCCCCACATACTGACCAGGACTGTTGATTGATATTGCAGCTGGTTTGTCAGGGCTACTATACCCCAGCTGCTGCAGCAGAATTTCCCCAGCACTGTCAGTATGTCCTGCTGCTGCTGTTGGCCTTGCACCGGCAAGGCTGTGTTTGGCCTTCTTACTGCTCAGGGTTGAGGGCGTGGAGTTCAGCGTTGCCACCACATCACATATAGGTGCATCAAGGAGTAGAGGCAGGTGTGTAGCAGCTGCCACAACAGGCCACACCTGATACACAAGCTGTGCGCCTGGCAGCTGCTGCTGCTGCTGCTGCTGCTGTCTATGGGTGTCAGGGCTGTTGCCTCGGCTGCAGTCGCTCATGCCGTGATGGCTGCAGCTATCGTCATCACCCATATGCTGCTGCTGCTGCTGTTGTACGTCCATCTGTAAATGAGGCAACAACCCAGCATCACCAGCTCCTTGTATTGACCCATTCTGCTGCTGCTGCTGCTCTACCTCCAAAGCAGACACATGCTCTGGTGGTGGACACTGGTATTGTTCAGCAGATGGAAAACCCCAGCTGCCAGCAATTGCAGCCCCTGCTCCATCACCACCACCATAACCAACATCGCTGCCACAATCCCTCTGGCTCTCTTCATTCCTTGAGCAATTCTCTCCCAGCATATCACAACTCTCAGCAGCAGGCTTAGTGCCAGCGCGACTGCTGCTGGAGCCCCTGCTACTGCTGCTGCTGCTGCTGTCTCGCACGCAACCCTCCCTCTCACACTGTTGTTCACTCCTACTTGTCTGTCTACTGGCTGTCAAGCTGTTCAGGGATGTCTCCGTCATTGAGGGCCACAGTCCATGCATGACTGAGCCATCAGAGGGCAACTGACCATGGCTGCTGTTGTTGGTCAAGTTGGTCCAGCTGCCTACTGAACCAGCAGGAGCAGTTGATGGCTGGCAGACAGCTGGAGACTCACGCGTATCATGGCTAGCAGCTGCTGCTGCAGCATCATCTCCTGCTGCAGCTCGAAGACATGCTTGGCCATGAGGCGGTAGATTCTGTAGCAGCGGATGTCCATCAGCATCAACAGCTCTGTGTTCTGCCACAGCATCGCCGCCACTGGCATGACCGTCTGCTGCTGCTGCTACTGTTATTTGCATGCTGGACAAACGGCTGTTGCCAGCAACAGCTGCCGTATCATCATCAGGTCTACCCAGCAAGTCCCTCACCCCCCTGACATCATCCTGCACACCTTGCTGCTGGTAAGAACTACCATCACAACCTCCTATTTTCACAGGAGTAAGGGAACAAGCAGGCCCTGGCTGTAGGAGACAGCCATCCACATCAGGCGAGGCAACAGTAGCAGATCTGCATTGCTCCTGCTGTAGTTCTAGCTGTCGCACATGCTCGGCTGCCGCTGCAGCCGCTGCTACAGCAGAAGCTGCTTCAGGTGCAGGAAGCGGGCGGTGCATCTCTGAGCGCACACTACTGCTGTTATGAGATGGCGTAACATCAGCAGCAGGAGCTGCAGCATCACCAGCACCAACTGCACCACAACCACCACTCTTGAAACTTGGCAAGAACTTCATCGATGCTGGCTGCTGCTCTTCTGACAGAGGCTCCATACTGTGACTCACTTGCTGGCTATCTCTACTGCTGTCTGTGATGGTGCTGCTCGCAATATCTGGCCGCATGACTGCAGACCTCCCTGCTGCTGCTGCTGCTGCTGCTGGTGCCTCATCAGCAACGCTGCGAACAGAATCGACAGACCATGGGGCAAAGTTGCTCGCAAAGGGTGAGAAGGCACTGCCAGCAAACGGGGAAGGCTGAGCTTGCTTTGGTACACTATTCCCTGTGTTATCAGCAGTGATACGTTCATAAGCCATGGACTCCTGCTCATTCTGGGGGAGCTGCTGTTCCACATGCTGCTGTTGGTCAGCAGCATCAGGCTTGCCCTGATCAATGACGCCAGTTTGTTCAGTATGCTCTGATTCATGCTCTGGCTGCTGCTGCTGCTCCAGGTGCCGCGGACCACCACTGGATGCCTCAAGCTTCTGCTCATGCGACAAGTGGTCCGTGTGCAGCATAGAGTCCATGTGAGGCTGGTGTGGCTGCCGCTGTTCCTCTTGATGCTGTTGCTCTTGCTGTTGCTGCAGTAATTGCAATGCATGTGCTGCTCCCACTGCTCCAGTAGGTGCTGGTAGAGCTGGCCTAGGTGTCGGCGGCATTAGAGGCTGTGCATGACTTGACCAAGTAGGAGGTCCATAATGCTGATCAAGCAGAGCAGCAATATATGTGAAGGTTGGACGAGCTGCAGGATCACGCTGGAGACAGCGCCTGCAGAGCTCCAACAGGAAGGGATCTGCTGCTGTTGCTGGCAGTGGAAGAGATAACTCACGAAAGCCAACGATAGCTACAACCTGCAACAAGCAACCACTCAAAAGACACAATAAAACCATGGTAAGGTGCCTGCAAAGACTAGTACAGAACAAGCTACTACTGTGCAGAAGCCAAATTCATGGCACCATAACACTCAGCATATTGGCGTCCTTGAGAGCAGTAGCAGCCTCATTGATCAGCAGCCTGCTTGATGCCACCGCAGCGTATCAGCAGTTAATGATCACCTGCAGGGGGTTGTAGTTCTCCCAGGGAGCCCTGCCAGTGATGAGCTCCCACAACACCACTCCGTAGCTGTACACATCAGCAGGCTCAGCCACAGCCTCGCAGCGCAACACCTCAGGGGCCATCCACTCAGGAGTGCCACCCTGGAAGGATCAACAGCACAATTGACAACACAACAGGATGGTTACTATCACAGCAAAACATATCAGCGTTTTGGCAAAGCAGGTGATCGGCAACGACTAGACCAAACAGGCCAGGTATAAGGCAACCCAGTGGAGAACCTCAGGGGCACTGGTGGGTGGTGCGATCTCCAGCAGTTGAGACCCGACAGCTGACCTCATGAACAGCTTGCACCCCTAGGCTCAAGATCATGAAGGCAACAAGCTGCAAATCATTTTAACACACCTGTGCACTGCTACTGACAAATGTCTGCTGACGTGCTCTGCTGAGGCCAAAGTCTGTGATCTTTACTCGCCAGCGATCATCTACAAGGATGTTTGGAGATTTGAGGTCCTGCAGGGCACATGAAAGAGTTCGTGGCACTGAGCATAACATTACACCAGGTCCTGGTGTGTTTGGTGTACTATAAGCAATGTGCAAACTCAACACTGAGCAGAAAAGTCAATTTGTTGAGTGAGATACATCAACAAGCAGAACCTATGTAGCATTGGGCGTACGAGCAGGGAGGTACAGTCTGTCTTATACATAGCCACAGCTCATGCAGTAGCTACAGCTACCTAGGTTATCCACAGTGTGTTCAACTCGACTCTGCAATCCACCCCGCGAAGAACAGTTGAGTGACCCTGAACCCCTTGCACATTCCCTCCATGATCACGCCAGTAACCACCCCAAACTCGACTCACCAGGTGCAAAATTGGTGGATTGCGTGTGTGTAAGTATGCCATACCCCTCGCAACAGATATTGCTACCAGCTTCTGCAACTTGGGCTCCAGACTCTCCATCTGAGCCTGCTCCTCCTGCTCAGGACTGAGTGGCTGCTGCTGGTCAAAACCTGGTTGACCACAGACCAAGGACATCTGCCTGCTAGCGCCAGCAGCTGCTTCAGTCTTGTTTGCATCAGCGGCAGTGTCTGAGTCTGAGTGTTGCTGCTGCTGATTGGGATCATGCAAACCTGAGTGCTGAGCGTCAACTTGCTGCAGCTGTTGGTGCTTCGCTTGTTGCTGCTTCCGCTGTCGTGTAGCTGCTAGCAACCGCTCCTTACGCTGTTCTGGGGAGTGCAGTACGCTGTAGAGGCTGCCCTTGGACATGTATTCGCTGACGATACACAGCTCCGGCATCGTGCAATAGCCCATGAACAGTATCAGGTTAGGGTGTCTGAGGCGGGCAAGCATACGGACTTCTGACACAAATCGCTCAATCGTAGGAGCGTCATTGGTCAGGAGGCGCTTGATGGCAACAACAGTACCCTGCAATCGTACAAGTTGAACACAAGGTCTTGATCCATGCTGCTTGCCATGTTGCATGAATCGAGTTGATCTGTCCACTCACAAGCCATTGTACACATCTGCATATCACAAACTCGAGGCTCACCAACTGTACAGGACAGTATGCTTGCACCAAATTCAAGAGAGATAGCATGCCTGCTACTACCATTGAGGACTGACATTCAGTTAAAAGACACATAGAGGAGAGTTAAAAGACGCAAGTTGTTGTACTGCAAACCCACCTCATATTTCCCAATAAACACTTCAGCAAAGCCACCCACTGCCAGCCTCCTGCCAACCAATATCCTCCTAGGGTCTAATTCCCATTCACCGCGAGGCACAAAACCCTGACGAGGTGCAGCTCTGGGGTGCAGACGACCCATGATACCCTTCCTTGGCATCATCAGTGTGGGTGACGGCTGACCTG
>LWCB01013515.1:0-10431 GCA_001630525.1 Coelastrella sp. M60 | reverse complement strand
GAGATACATGAGTATGGGGTTAAAGTTTGCGCATCATCTGCAGTTGGATATGCATGTTGGGCGTGAAGGTAAATGGGTCTGCACAGCAGTAACAGGATGTTGCGTGGCTGGTATGCAACGTTGCTAGCGCGTTCATTCATTGAGGTTCATGATGGTCATATAGTGTACTAGTAGGGAGCAACAAGTGTAAAAGCGTCTCACCGCAAGTTGGCGAGGTCAGCAGACCTGCCATGGTGGAGAAGTACGGCGGGTGCATATTGACTCAGCGTGTAACACGCCTCAAGCTCCCATTACGAACTTGTTTAGTACCAATCACTCCATACATGCGCTGCTGATGATCCCGACATCGCCACAGGGTGATGATACAGCAAAACGACAGAGGCAGTGAACAGCGAGCGGAATCTGAAGCAAACCAGCTCTTGCAGGCTAATATAAGCTATGATAGGGTGCTTTCAGCCTTTCCCAAACTAGGGATGCAAGCACACGCCGGAAGTCCCAGGCACGTGGGCGGGATAACACACAGAATGACGTTTCCCTCTTCGAGCTGCATATTGTGTACTTCATCCTACTAATTCACTCTGTATTGCTCTACACATCGTTTCCTGTCGGCATTAGACATGTCTGCACGATATCATAGCAAATTCAGCACTTCGTTGAGTCTTATACAATTTTCACCACGTTTTGAGACTTTTGTGAAATGTATTACGTGTCTGCTGGCTCGTAGTATCGTGGCACCCGCTGGGCAGGAGTTCTTCTGTCAACCTGCGCGCGCTGTGGCTTCAAGATGTCGTAGCTCCCAAAAGCTGACCTGAGAACAATCACAGCAACAACTGAAGAACATTTGTCAACCAGCGAACGGTGCAAACGGCAGTAGGAACAACATGGCGCCACAAACCAAAGCTGCCAGGGACAACAGCAGCAGTGGAGGCAATGTTCCTCGCTCTCCGGGTGCCTTCAACAACAGCTCAGCCGCATTGGCCCTCATGGGACAAAACAAGCTGACTACAGAAGCTGGAATGGCAGCAGCAAGCCACGCTGCAGCACAGGTGTGTTCTGTGCAGCAGACCTAACGTCGACACAAGTTTTGTCCTACAGCAGCTCGTTGAAAAGTCATCATGTCTTCTATCAGCCGTGCAACAGACAGCGTCCTAGCACCGTTCCATCTTCTGCATTGTGCAGCCACCTGCATCCATGCGGTGACTTGAACAATCAGAACAAAACTAAAGAGGAAGCTATCCTGCATATTCAAGCCTTTGCCAAACATAACACATGTTGACAGGTTGAACAATCACGACAGATATTTGCAAGCTCCAGTTTATTAGTTGTATAGACAATCAACATGTGTTCGATGTGTGCTTGCAGTCTAAGCTGCGCGCTCAGCAGAAGCAACAAGAAGAACTTCAGTCTGCTGCCCTGACACCTCCACAACAAAGAAACCACGAACAGGTATCATCATTCACACTTCACCAATAGCATAACACTCAACACCTCAATGTGTACGTTTTCGCAATCATGCATATGTGATGTGTACACATGTGTTGTTGTTTGTAACATGTAGCCCCTAGCACTAAAACCATCGCCTATATATGATGCAGCGCACGTTACAAAGTTTTGACTTTTGCCTTTGCCTTTGCAAGATTGATGTTCTTGATTGTTTACTATATATACAGGTTGAGATTCTTTGTAAGTTTTTATCCAGCGCCCACCTTCTCAAGAACCTCCAACCCACAAATATCAAAGACTTGGCACAAACAATGCTTGGGAGGCACTTCAACCAGGGCGAACTCATATATTCACAACACGAATCAGCCAAACACTTCTACATCGTATTATCTGGTGAAGTCGTGATGTATGAAGCTGACAGCGGCAGCAGCGCTACCAAAACAGAGCAGCAGCAGCAGCAGCAGCAGCAGCAGGAAAATAAAACCATCAGCCAATGTGGCACTCCTCCATCTTCTCTGCAGAAATCTTCCACTATGTCAGTCTCCAGTTCAGGCAGCAAGACAGCCACAGTCAAATCTCAAAACATCAACAGCCCCAGACAGAAACCTGGATCAACAGCAGCAGCACAGAAACAAGCAGCAGCAGCAGCAGCAGCAGCAGCAGCAGGGAACGTCTCCACCGCTGCTGCTGGCAGCAGCACGGTTGGTTCCACCCCCCGAGTACACGCTGACACTGTTGCTGGTTGTACTGCTGGTTGTGATATGATAGAAGTGAGAAGGGTTGGTCCTCGTGAAGCATTTGGTGAAGATGACGTCACAACAGGATGTCAGAGACAACAGACTGCTGTGGCAGGAGGAGCAACCACCAGCACATGGAATCAGGTAGGATCAAGATATCATGTCTTGGAAATACATTTTCAAGGATCCTGATACAATCACAGCACTTGCATGTATATCAGACATGGTTTGAAAGTAGAATGGGAGGTTGAAATGTTATGCGTTATGCTGTTTCAAGTTGTTATAACATATGTAACGTTCATTCTTTCTATGCAGGTGACAACTTCAGGAACAGCAGCAGCAACTATCAGCGGTACTGCAGCGGTTGCATCCATACCTGGTTACAGTATAGCAACAGCAGCAGCAGTCCCTTCAGATGGCAGCAGCAGCAGTAACAGAAGTCTGCTGGATGCTCGTCGCCCTGCTGTTGGTTTTGCTGCTGTGGATTGCGGTGCTATTGTGTTACAACTGTCATCTGATGATTATGGAGCTGTGCTAGAGGGACGACTGAGCGCTATGCTGGAAGAAAAGGTTGATAAATCTATACAACATACAACATACTCACATGCATACAACGGATAACACAAAAAACTGCAGGAAAAAAGACACCGGGAGAATCAAAAAGTGCACTGTAGCAACATTACTCAACTGTTATTCATCCCGAAAAGGAGTATATGTATGACATGTCATTATTTGTATAATCTTCAGGTTACATTTCTTGGTGATCTTCCCGCCTTGAAGGGCCTCAGCAGCAGCTACCTGCGCAGTCTTGCTCACTGCTTTCATCAGGTCCAGTTTGAGCCGCGTGAGATTGTCACCAGGCAGGGGGATGCTTCTGATTGCATGTTTGTGCTGAAAAGTGGTCAGGTGAGAGACCCATGCATACAATCTGATTACATGTACAAGATTTAGAATTGTTTTTTTCATATATATTTTGGATGTTTCATATGTGATTTGCATATTCTGCGTATATGCTTCATGTGTTTACATATTGAAATATCTATTGAAACAGCAGAAAAATGTACAAGACAGCTGTACTCAGAGTGTCCTTGTCAAGCATGTGATGCAATGCCATGACTATGCACATCTTACATCTTGCCAAGACATCTAAGTTTTCTGCTTGTTATTGCTTTCAGGTATGTGTGCTGATCAATCCCAATCTGACTTTGACTGAATGCGGGGCAATGGGGGCATCGGCAGATACACCGGCTTTGCCTGCTGCTGGCAGCAGCAGCAGTAATCAGAATATTCTGCCTGGTGACAATGAGGTGGACCTTAAGAAACTTGTTCAGGTGAGTGAGGTCTGACTACACGGCGTTCTATGTTCTACTAATTATGCATGCAATTGCTGCAGTATACATCTGAAGCATGATATACTGCTTATATGCATGCCATGTTTGGAACCCTATACACCAAAGGAGTTCGTCAGTGATCCTACTTTATCTGGTGTGTGCTGGCATGATAAAGTCAAAACAAACAGCTCATTCATTGAGTACGGATCAGAATGATATGTGATTTGTTGCAGGTTTGTCTGCTAGGCAGTGGCAGCATCATTGGTGACATGTCTCTCAAAGATGGGTCTCATGGTGCCCCCAAGAGATCGGCTACTGTAGTGGCACTCACTGAACTACTGACATACAAGGTCCCACTCAGCGAATTCAAGAGAAGGATGCCCGCCGAAGTATTAGAGGTAAACAAAATAGCATGTCACATTTGCATACATACAACTTGCTGTTGCTTCTATTTGTATTTTTTCTCTTGAGCATCATAGGCTGTCACCAAAATGTTGCCCAGCTTTCTGTACACATGTGTCACACATGTGCCTATCACTCTGTCTTGGGCAATTAATGTAATACATAGATAATTTATGTAATAAATTGTATACAGTATACCATGTGTTTGTTCACTATCACTGTGCAGGGTATGCGTCAGGTTGCCAGTCAGAAGCTTGTGATGAACGAGCAGAAGGCCACCAGCAGAACAGCAGCAGCTGCTGCTGGTAGGGAAGGTCACATCCTGCTGGGTGGTCTGCCAGTACCTGAAGCAGTACTACATGGCAAGGAGCTGAGATCATTGATGTATTCACAACAATCAGGAGGACCCGTGGAAAACTTATTGGATGGTAATATATGCATAGTATATAACATACATTGGGGTAGCATATATCTTTAACATTCCATTCTGTGTTTATATTTTGTATTTTCCATTCTGTGTTTCAATGAAAGTTTGCTAATTGTGAATGTGCTGTGATCCATTTCTAGAAGTCTGCAGTGAAGTGTATATGTCTACATACCTACGTGTAAATGCTTATTGACTATTATATGTGTTTCATGTGTCTATTTCTGCAGCCCTGGAGGTTGTATTTGCCAGCAATAGCTCCAAGACACCAACCGCCAAGCCCCCCAACTCCCTATACCCCAGCAGGGGAGCAGGTGCAGCTGACAGTTATTTAGACAGTCTGACACGTAACGGATTCATAACAGCGCCACCTGCTGAGTTCCTGGCATTGTTGACTGACTGGAAGAGTTCAAAGAACGCCGCAAAGACAACATCAATTGATAGGTATGCAAAATCAATGGCCGGCAATGTCATATCATATTATATATCTATCTAAATACCAGTAGCACCGGTTTTACCCTTGATTGATATTTGCAAATTGTGAAACAAGAGATCGTGGCAGCGTGAACCACCTAAGAGCAGCAGTAGCAGCAGCAAGGGTGGCTAACAGATCAATTTGTATGTGCTGTTGATGTGAATGCAGGAAAGTACCAATATCTCATCAGTTCCCTCTGCCAATCCCTGAACACAACAACTGTACCTCCCCTAAAACAGTGAACGCTGCTGCCAGCTCAGCAGCACACTATGGCAGCAGCAGCAGCAGACATGAGCAGTCTCTCATGCTGAACACCTCAGCATCGCCATTAGTGAATCTTACTACATCTGGGATGATGGCAAACCACAGCAAGGAACATGGACAGCTGCCTGGATCTGTTGCACATCAGCACCAGATTGGGTCGAATATTAACACATGCAATTCAGCTTCGTGGAATAGATCTGGTTTGCACACAGCGACTTTACCTACAGTACAAGTTGATACATACATCCCCACAACAGCAGCAGCAGCCAATTCAGCAGTAGCAGCAGCGAGCAGCAATGCACTGGGTGCTGGCAGCAGTCCCAGATGGGACAACATCCAGCAGCAGCAGCAGCAGCAGTTGGTTTCCCCTGTAAGCACCACTACGTCATTCAGAAACACACTAGATCAGTTAGTGGTCCAGAAGCAGCAGCAGCTGCTGCAGCACGGGAGTCCAAGGTACGACAGCACTAGCGGCACCACCACCACCAGCAGCAGTAGCAGTCCCAAGAGTGCATTGTGTGCTACTGCTGTCCTTCGTGAAGCTAGGCAGCAGATGATGTCAGCTTCATGTGCTGGTGTCACTTCTGATGGTAGAGGGCGACTTGGACCTGTTTGTGGTGAGTACATGCACCTGGAAAAACAAGCTATAATATATCGTCACCATATGTTGCATACTACAGGTTGAAACTTGCCTGATCAGCATTTTTATTAAACCGAATGGTACTCAGCAGTACCGCGTGTTCACTCTATTGTGTGCCCTGCAATTCCCACGGTGTGTGTGTCTACTCTTCTTCCTCGTATTGCATAGGTGGTGGCTTCAAGGGTGGTCTGGTGAAAGCAGCACTAGCATCACTCAGCTGCCCTGTTACACAGCACAATACAGACACTGACACTGCACAACAAATAACAGTCATTGATAACAACAACAGTAACAACCACCACTTCCCGTTACATTCTCCAAGTAGCACTGGAGGTGGTAACTCAGCCAAACAGCATGTTGCTGCAACAGCTGGTGAACCTCACCTGACATCAACACATCCACTTCACAAGACTGGCAATTGGGCAAACAATCAGCCTCATCAAGCTCGCAGCACAGCAGCAGCAGCAGCAGCAGTGCATCACTCAAGCTCATCAGGTCCCAGCTTACATAATGCACAAGTGGCAGCGAGTCATCTGTTCCGACCGGGATCCCCTATTGCTGTGGGCAACAAGCAGCAACAAGGACTGATGATCAGTGGTGGTGGTGGTGGTGGTGGTGGAGGATCACACGGTATCAAGAGCAGCAAGACACAAGCAACAACGCTTCATGTGCATCATACAGCAGGTTGGTCCTATGCTTTGTACTGGCCTGTTGCAGTACAAGTTGCATGCCCCAGATTACTGTTACTAGCGAAATCAAGTATGGTCGTCGCAGAGAAGCAGTCATACTGTAAAGCCTCGTGGTACGTCATGATGTAGGCTGCCAGGGTGCAACATATCTGCTGGGCTGGCTGCATGAAATGGCAGTGGAATATTGTCTAAATTAGGCTGCTGCTGCTGCTGCATCTGTTTCTTTGGTCTCTGTAGTGGATGAGGTACCTGCTGTGATGAGTGACTTTACAGACAGCATCAATGCAGCAGTGGTGATCAACAAGAAAGGAGAACTGCAACTAGACTTCCATGCGGGAGACGTCATGTAAGCAGCAGCAGAAGCAGTGTGGCAGGAATGATTCTGCATAGTCATGGCGCATGTGATACAAGACCATGGAAGATTTTGGCCCACACATTTGAGGTCTGTGGAGGGGACCAGCAGCTGGATTCGCTGCCAGCCTGATGGGTTGCTGGCTGGAAGCAGTAATGGGATGTTTTAACTGATAGAACCTGGAAGCTGGTGTTCAGAAGATTATAGGATAGTTGGGTACGGGCACATAGACTGTCAGCATGTTGTTCTGGTTGCAGCTGTACAGAGGGGGCAGTACAGCTGCAGCAGACTCTGCAGTGACTGGAGCTTACTGTCACAGATGGTTGGCACAGCATGAATGATGCGGTAGACACGTCTTGCTATTACAGCAGTCACTACGCCGAGCCAGTGCTTGGCCACACTCTTGCAGGCCTCGTCACGCTGCGTGACTCACGCATCCTGGTTGAGAACGGAACGAGGAACCTGGAACGCCGGTTACCTGCTTGACTGCAACTGTCCTGCCCGCTTCATCCAGTTACATATTCTAGTTGTTAACATGGGTAACATGGATATTGATCCATCATCTGTACATGGATCGCTTCTGCAGATGTCAACTCATTCCGACACTCATCAACTCAGCCGTGCCAGACACGCAAGACCAGCTGATCACACCTTTCAACGATATCAATTGTTATTGAAGCCTCTAGAGTAAAGCCCTACCCCGCCCCATGACCGTTGCCTCCAGCTGTGTTGCATATGTGGGTCACTGCTGCTTGTCTTGAGAGGCCTCGTTAGCCACACGTCGATGCTTCTTCTTGCACCATCTACATGGCATCTAGTATCCAGCTTAGCTCTCATGTGACCGTAGACAACGAGCTCAGCCCGATCTATGCCGATATCAAGCGGCATATCAGCGTAACCAGTGGCAGTACTGCTGGTGTGCCTAACAACGTTGACTTAAGGCCTCCAGTCTCAAGTCACTACGCACAAAGCACACTTCAGGACCGCCGCATAGACCCCAGCATCTTGCCTGTGCAAGATGACAATCAATCTGTTGCTGTTCGACATCCATCATCACCCTCATCAGCAGCAGACGCAGCACCTACTGGCTCGCAGCACAACAACACCGCCAGCAACAGCAACAGCAACAGCAACAGCAACAGCTGCTTACAACGCTTCAGCAAAGCGCGAATCTACACCGCCATCATTGAAAACTTCATGTTGCTGAGCTTTTCACTGGCAGCGGCATTAGCCATGGCATGGCCCCTGCCAGGCAAGGTTATCGCCAGCTGGGCAGCGGGAGATATCAGACTCATACAGGCAGTCAACAACTTCTTGGTCTTCCTGATATCTGGACTAACACTGAAATCTGATGACTTCAGGTGAGTCTGAAAGCACTTGTTGATAAGCAGAGTTGCAAAACTTGCATACATGTGTGAGAAGCTAAGCTGCCACTGCACCTCAGACGGATGTTCTCAAGCAGCCATGTGGTACAAGTGATCACAAAAAAGCCAGACCATTTGTTCAAAATCATACATATACCATGGTTCAAGGCGATGTAACGCTGCAATTACAGCGTAAGCGCTGGGCTGAAAACCAACAGGACATTAACCGTTGTGTCAGCAGCACCCAGTGTACATCAGCAACCGCCCTGCGCTTCTCTGCTGTTTTTCCCACAGGGCGCTGCTGCAGCACTGGCTGGCCGTGTTGTATGGTTTGGTAGCCATACTAGCAGTGACTCCCTGCTTTGGGTTCTTGACACTGCAGCTACCACTGCAACCTCAGGAGTTGGCAACTGGACTCACGCTGTTTTGCATTGTGCCCACCACTTTGGGTGTTGGTGTGGCGCTAACAGCTGCAGCAAAAGGTAACCAGGCGCTGGCACTGTTACTAACTGTTGTTACAAATCTGCTTGGTATCGTTACTGTACCGTATGAGTTGCGCTTGGTCCTCAGCACAGTGAAAGACAGCGCGGTTAGTGTTGACCCAGCTAATCTCGTTATCAAGCTTGTCATAACAGTGTTGGTGCCAACGGTGATTGGCAAAGTTGCTCGCGAATGCAGCAGGCATATTCAGCGGTTTGTAACGAAGTACAAGACTCAGCTCAGCATGTTTAGTACCTTGAACCTCGCTTGCATTGTCTGGCAGACTTTGAGCGGCGCCAGAAACACCATACTTCAGCAGCCTTTTACAACAATATTATTGGTGATCATTGCCAGCTCACTTTTGCACTGCATACTGTTGGTTTTGAATGGTATCATGGTTTCCCGATATGTTATGAAGCTGCCTTTCAGAGAAGGTGTAGCTGTTTTGATTATGTCTAGTCAGAAGAGTGCCCCTGTGGCAGTGACTGTCATCAGTTATTTAACGCCTAGCTTAGTGCAGCAGGGTTTGATGGCCATTCCCTGCATATTGGGGCAGTTGGCACAAATCTTCATTGGGTCTGCATTGGTGAGGGTCCTCAGGAGGAGAGCTGACAAAGGGTTGTAGAATGTTTGCTCTCCCATGTAACAATCTCAACATCATCATCATGACTAATGACGGCATCATGCTGTCCAGGCAACGTCACCATGAGTAGCAGGTGACCGAGCTGGCACTGGATGTTACTTGTTGGGCTGGCAGTGTGTTTACAATATACTGTCTCAAGCAATACCAGTGGGGATGGGCTCATACAGCAGTTCCATTCATCGAATCAGTGTTGGTGATGTAAGATCAACTGGCAGTCACTCGTCTGCACTGCATGCACCTGACTTGGAACGTCGATCACATAGTCGCAGTGAAAGTGTGGCACGAGTAAAAGACAGCAGTATGACAGCAACACTGACAACAGCAATTGGCCGAGCATTGAGGGCAAACCTGCAGTGAATACCATCCTACTGCGAGTCTGTGATGTGTTGGGTGCAATGCACCGGATTCTGTTCGCATCGGCGACTGCACAACAACTTGCCATGATCCAGCGTTACCAGTGTTCAACACTGCAAGTTGTCAATGATGGTCAGTCATTACTCTTGTCTGGCCGCAGTGCAGTGTTTGTCGAGTCTCAAGTTCAACTGCAGGTGGTTGTTGGATGAAAGTAGGTTCGGCTCTGTAGAACACTCGTGCAGCAAACTGAAGCCACTGCTGGCTGGTAGTTGAAAGCAATTGCTGTAGGTGAGACACAGCAGGAGATTTCATTACCTCGCATGGCTGCTTACACAGGGGACCGTCCCCTGTGACAGCAAAGGGCAAAATGCATATGTGCAGGCACGCATAAATGCTTGCAATTACCTACCTTCACGCGTATATGCTAATGAATTTGGAGCTTTAAGTTGACTACATCTGTTGTTTTTTCCTCAACATCAGCTGTCCCTGTTATGAAGCTGTGGCAGAGTATACAAGAAACATAGAAGGTATGGCCAAGGGGTACTATACAGGGAGACTTCCTATATACCTAGTACCTCTTGGTATGGCAATGGACTGCTGCATTCTCCCACAGCAGTGAGGGTTTCTAAACCTTTGTCGAGAGTCATGTTGCTCACACACCGCTTCGAGGGCGAGTAGCCCCAGTTGTTACACCAGCTGCTGTCGTGAAATTCGCATACTGTCTCAAGGTAAAGGCCCTTTGCTGCACCATGCCCGTGAGAACAATCATACATCAAGGCGCCAGCGGGCTCAAAATGCATACACCAGAGCGTCATGCGTATCTGCTATCTGCA
>LWCB01013510.1:0-19759 GCA_001630525.1 Coelastrella sp. M60 | reverse complement strand
TCACATACCGTCATGAGGATGGCATCAACTACAACTTTGTGCTGCCGGACCTCATTGTTGGCAGCTGTCTTCAGGGGCCAGAGGATGTGGATAGGCTTGCTGAAGAGGCAGGAGTGACAACAGTATTCAGCCTGCAGGTGACTGGATCAGGGGACCACTGTGACATCAGCTGGGGCAACAAGAATAGTGGGATGGGTGACAGGCCTGCATGGGTTGTCGCAGGTGGCAGTGCAGTGTGGCTGACAAAGAGCTGTGCTAGCAGCGCAGATGGAAGAGGCTGTCAAGCAGACCCGTCACCTGCTCTTCTTGGGGTTTGTCTTGAGTTCTTGCAACAACGGCCACAAGCAGCTTGTTATGCTTTGGATCTTGCTGTTGCACAGGAGGACTGTGACATGGAGTACTTTGGCATTGACATTGCAGCAATCCAGGAACGCTGCAAGGAGGTTGGTGTGCAGCATGTGCGCTTCCCTGTCAGGGACTTTGACCCATTTGACCTTAGACTCAAGCTACCAAAGGCAGTAGCAAGGCTGGCCAGAGCTCACACTGCTGAACAGGGTGTTGCCTACATCCACTGTACAGCAGGTGCGCTACACCCGGCCAGTCAGCCTCTAGCAGAGTAACGTTCCATGCTACATACAGCAGTGTTACAACAGAGGCCGGCCACTTTGCAGCCTGCTTGCTGCAACGTGATGATCTGTGTGGTAAGCTTTCTGTGTGCAAGCTCCTGACTGCAAGATGTTGACCTTTGCCTTGTAGGTCTTGGGCGTGCCCCTGCGACAGCACTGGCATACATGTACTGGTTACGAGGATGGGACCTGCAGCAAGCATATGCGACCCTGACAGGGGCACGCACATGTAGCCCACGTGTAGAGGCCATTCGTGCAGCAACAGGGGACCTGTTGACAGACAGCAGTCCTGTGGAGCTGACCATTGGCCTTAGGAGACGAGGTACAGCAACAATGTTCCAGGTAGGATGTGATGTCAGCATCTTTTGCATATCATGTGCAGTCAGGGTCCCTGCTGTGATGTGCAAGCACTGCGCGGTGACTGCGGCAAAATAGCAGCTGAACAAAACACTCAAATGACCTCAGCATCTGCTGTGCTGTCAAGAATGGTTCTCCCTGGTGGGTTGTATGCGACCTCATGTAGACATTTGTGCTCACGTGCTGCTCAATGCTGTCAACGCAGGTTGCTGGTCTAGATGTTGGGTGGCACACACTCCTCGACCTACAGGAGAACCCTAAGACTAAGAGGATGGAGGTGACTCGCCAGCTGTTGCCTGGAAGCTACCCCTTCAAGTTCATTATAGATGGCACTTGGTGTGCAAGCTTTGACTACCCAACATACCAGGTGGGTGAGTAATCAGATAGCATGCAGGAGGCATACTGGATAGAATTGTCTGCCAGGTTGTTGGTCCTCAGCGTTTTGATATAGCTGATGTTGCAGAACTGCTGACACAGAATTTGCGTCTTGTGCAGGACGGCATAAACGTGAACAATATGCTGACCGTCCTGCCGCGTGATTCCAAAGATGGCTTAGTGCGACAACGCCTTCTCTCACCAACAGGTACTGACAAGCATCCAGTAGCCAACAGCCAGTGTTGATTGGAGGCACTTGTGCTGCAGAGTCACACTGTGGTCACTATTGTCGGTTCGTCAGTAAGTACAGCCTTGCCTGAGGTCCGAAGTTTTGGTGCACCATGTTACTTACCTGCTTATACATGATGAAGGGTTTATCAGCATTGCTGGTTCAGCAAGCCTCGAAATATGGTATGTTTATATGCAGGATGCTTGACTGCGGAGGAGCGCACACAGGTAGGGCAGATTCTGGGAGATATGCCAGAAGAGCCCAGTGTTGATGAGAAGAGCAGCGAGTACACTGAGGAGATGCAGGCCAAGATGGGCACCAGTCTCACATACCGTCATGAGGATGGCATCAACTACAACTTTGTGCTGCCGGACCTCATTGTTGGCAGCTGTCTTCAGGGGCCAGAGGATGTGGATAGGCTTGCTGAAGAGGCAGGAGTAACAACAGTGTTCAGCCTGCAGGTGACTGGATGAGCAACCTCTTATGGGACCTGACAGAGATGACAGCAGCATGAGGAACATGTCCAAGCAGTGCAAGGCTACCAGTCAAGTCAGCACTCATCTGGCAGACAATTCCCCCTTCGATGACTGACTCTGCTATCTCAAGGTTCAAGCAGAGGAGTCCATCATTGCAACTGCAGATGCTGCCATCTGCATCGAGCTTCTCAATTTGTCCCGGCTTTCTGCTGTCACGCAGGAGGATTGTGACATGGAGTACTTTGGCATTGACATCGCGGCAATTCAAGAACGCTGCAAGGAGGTTGGTGTGCAGCATGTGCGCTTTCCTGTCAGGGACTTTGACCCATTTGACCTGAGGCTCAAACTGCCAAAGGCAGTAGCAAGGCTGGCAAAGACCCACAACCCCAAGTACGGGGTTGTCTACATCCATTGCACAGCAGGTACTTACTTGGGGACTGTAGGTGGTGTCACATACTGGCATCATGACCTGTAAGGTGATAGGCATCTTGGTGGCTTTGAGTCTGGCTCTTCAGCACTCTGCTCACCAATCCCTGTGAACTTGCTTCAGAAAAATGCTGAGCGCCTGGCACATCGTCCAAAGCCGCAGCTTTGTTCTGCTGTGCAGGACTGGGTCGTGCTCCTGCTGCAGCACTTGCTTACATGTACTGGCTGCGAGGCTGGCAGCTGTCAGAGGCAGTAGAGGCCCTGACATCCAAACGGCGCTGCAGCCCTCGCATAGAAGCCATCCGGGCAGCTACAGCGGACCTGCTGACTGACAGCCCACCTGTGGATATCACTATCAGCTTGAGGCAAAGAGGCACGCTCAAGAAAGCACAGGTGAGAGGACAGCGGTGTGGCGGTGTTTGTGCAATGCTCACCTTGCTGTGAAGATTGATCACCTGCTGTTACATTTGGTCTTTGAGTCTCGCACTCTGCAATGACCAGTCTTGTGTGTGTGATGTTGTGAATGCAGCAGCCGCATAGATTGACTGTACACTGCATCATGCAGGTAGCTGGGCTGGATATTGGGTGGCATACTCGTGTGGATCTGGTAGAGAACCCCAGGACACACAGGATGGAGGTCACTCGGCAACTGTTGCCCGGCAGCTACCCCTTCAAGTTCATCCTTGATGATGTTTGGTGCGCCAATCTGGATTACCCAACATACCAGGTGTGTGGGTTGATTTGCCTGTGTACTGTATGCTCCTACCCATCATCTCTGCAATACAGGGCATTATCTTGGGCAAACTTGTCGTCTGTTGAGTCTCCAAAAGCAGCCAAGCACAGGCAGTTTCTGCATGTATCTGACGGGGCATGGTCTCAACATGCGCAGCAGCCAGCATTGTGCAAAAACCACTGCGACAACTTGATGCCTTGTTCCTGCCTGCTGCTATTGCACTATTCTTCTCAGGATGGCAACAACACCAACAACATCATCACGGTGTTGCCCCGAACTGGTGATGATGCAAGCCTGAGAGAGCGATTGCTGTCGCCTACAGGTGAGAAGTGGTGTCTGACCAGGACAGATTGACTTGTGACAGTTTGCCCACCAGAAGCACATGGCACAAACAAGCTACTGCGTGTGATAACAAATTTCGCAAGTGCTTGCCCCCAGATGATGCCGGATTATCAGCAAGTTGCATGCACAGACCAGGTCCTGTCCTAGCTTCAGAGTGTGCTCATGACTCATATGAGTCATGAGGTATCCTGCTGATTGTGGTACAGGTCAGCTTCATGAAGAGGAGCGTCTGCTGCTCAGCAGCAAGCTGTGCCCTTGGAGTACTCACGATCGCAAGCTGCACCTTCCCGCTGATGTTTGAGTGCTCGCACCAGATGCTGTGAGACCATCTGCAGTTTGGTGCAGTGTCCTGCCCTCGGCAAGACATTGTGCATCAGGGCTATACATCAAGTTCTGGTGATTTTATGTGCTGGTTCATGTGCAGCATGCTATTGCATGCTAGCAGGTTTGCCACTTTGATTTGTTGGACGTGTCAGTTGCTGGGTAGCCCTGGTCTTTGCTTGAACACAAATTTGTGTAGCAGTGTTGTCGCATGAATGCAGGCACTGGTGCATGCCATTGTGATGGATGAGTGTGTTCATGCAGGCCATGAACCAAAAGTGCGTCAACCTCTATGCTGATGATGTTAGGCAGTTGAGCTGCATAAGCTTCCTGCTTTCACATGATTTTTCGTGGATTTTTCCACGAAAATTTAGCAGCCAGAGGCATGTGGTGATGCAGGCGACTATTAAAGCTGCGAGAGGGGAGCATGTGTGTATGTTATTCGTTGACATCGCTGTAATGAGGATGTCTGTTTTTCCATGGGTTGTGCGAGGGACAGCGGGTCAGCCGCAACTTGCTTGACGCAGCAAAGTGTGTGAAGTAAATGTATAGCCCTGCAACAAGATACCTAGTATAGCTGAATAACAGGCACCCATGGGCATTGACAAGATGTCCTTAACTCCTACCAGGTCCAACTTTGCAAGAATTCGCTGCCAGCTCGGTGCAGCCTCCTGCCAGGGTTGGGTGCATGCACACCGCACCATACCATGCGACGCCCAGGCATGCTGCTGTCACAAGTCTCTGCTTGGATATTAACTTAACAATATGCTCTATCATCTGTATCAGGCAAATGGCCAAAGAGGCTATGGCTGTAAGCAGTGATCATCATCCAGGCTGGATCAGACAGACGATAAGAGGAACAGCACACACACGTGCTGCAAAATAGCACTGCTTAACAGCTGCTTCTTTGCCAGTGGGCCAATGGCCAGTGATACCCAGACATCAGCATACTCACAACAAGGCCGCCTTGCAGACACCATGTCAAGGTGCATGATGCTGCATCACCCATTCATCAGGCTGTGATTAGGTGAAGGAATGAATCTTTTATGGATTACTGTACCACTGGCAGCAAGCAAGCAACACTATGTACAACTGCATGTGTCATCACCGGCATCACCGCCTGTACACCACCACGTATGTTTTTGGCAACAAGGGGGTGGAGAATATGCACAGCATTAAGGAGTTTAATGAATTGGACAATCCTGTTGGGAGTCAACAACAGGTCACACACCGTGAGCACACGTGATGACCATTCAAACCTGACAAGATTGCTCGTGATGGTCTGTGCCAAGCGACAACATGCTGTTGGATGTCGAGCACAGCAGCAGATCAACGCACCTAGTGGTACATACCACTATAGCATACCGTGTATCACAAATCAGTGTTGCAATAAGGCACCATGATAGCAATTATATCAGGCCAGACTGATAAGGAGTTTGTCAACATGCAAACTGTTGCAGTGCACATTTTCACGGGGCACATAGTAGAGGCTTGGTCAACAGCAGAGCCCATAAGGAAAGCCTTTCCACTGGTGGCACCACCCTGATCATGTTGTAGCCTGTCATTGAGTAGTCACAGCACGCTGATCAAAGCAGCCACTGGAGTCACTGCATAGTCATATGCCACAACCATGGCCTTTATGATGTGAAAAGAATGAAGTTGCACCACTTATAACTTAACAATGCTTTTAGAGCCAGGAGTAATTATCTGCCAGTCTGTGAGGCTGTTAGCCCACCTTGAAGCAACAGGCAAGTTGTAGTGCTAAGCTTGTATCATACAACAATATACTGTTATCTTGAAGCCTATGATCACTTCAAACACAAGTTCTGGTGCAGGTGGTGACTACATGTGTTTCAGACAGGAAAACAAAAAGTGACATTGTTTTGGAACATGCCAGGCCATGAACACAAAACACACACAATGAATGCATGTACAATAATACAATGATGGAGGCAGGAAGCCTTCTGTCATGCAGTTGATATCATTCAGTCATAAGCTATTGTACTAAGCCATAAGTGCACACCGTCTTCATCAACATGCTGTGATCAGGAGCACTCAGACATCCTCCGTCTCCCCTCCACCAGGCAACATAAGGCTGCTCACAACCAAATCTAGATCTGTACTGATTGGCTGACGTGTACAAAGCAGTCAATGCTGACCACCTGCTTTCCAGGCTCATATTGGTAGAGCTGTGTTCTCCCAGCAATGACTCCTGCTGCTGTGTCTCCTGTATATGCTCGCAGTATTCTGTACTGCCTAGTGTGCTGGGTTGGCCAAGGTCAGATTTGTTTTCACCAACAGCCGGTGAGGCTACCTGGTACCACACTTGTTGTGCAGACACAGCAGTGCGAGACTCTGATTGAAGAGCAGTTGCTCTGCTTGAGTAAGTTGTTTGCTGGAAGCCACCATCACTGTCTGATACCACTGTAAATGGTCTGCTTCTGCCAGTAAAGGGTCTAGGGCTGCCAAACAGTGGCTTCCAGTCCCCATGATGCACCAGCCTGTATGTTCCTTGAGGAGTGTCTGGTGGAATGGACCACCTGAAGACATGACTCAGTGCAGCAGGAGAAATGTGGTAGACTGGCCGTCAGGGTACTCTGATCTCTAATGTGCTCTGTACTAATCCTTCATAATATAATGTTGATATTTTGAAAGCGATGCAAGTAACAAGGTGCATTGTTCTGTATTTACTGTAAGCAACTGTGGTTTTGTTGTGTGCATGCGCAGCAATTGCACACCACTCCAAGTCCACCACGATCATGCAAACATACATCTTTGTTACCTTATGGTCGCAAAAGAGTGTGTTGACAGCTTCCAGTGTCTCTCCCAGTAGAAGTGTGTCTCCCAGTCATCATCAGAGGCAATGTCAACCCAGCTGGTGTTGTCTGCAGGGCTCAGCTGCTGTACTGATAGGAAACTGCCACCACGGCGAAGGTTGTTGCGCGGGCAGCCAGATCTGCAACAACAAAACAACACAATTCTCTTGTTTGAGGCACTGCTCATAGCAATCACGTCATGCAGCCCTGCTACAAGGCGCTCAAGTTAGCTGCGGTGTTGCAACAACCTGTGTTGCAAGAGTCTGAGATGCTGCACTTGCTTCCCCCTAGGTATGCAGGAATTCATTGCCAACTGCAAGCAATCCAGCAGCATACCAGTCACGCTGGCGTGCTGTATGACTCAGTCACGGTGCTGTTATCGTTGAGCATCTCAAGTGTGCATGATGCCATCACTGGTGCACACCCTTGCTAACTAGTTAGTGCAACAGGCAGTGACAGTATCATTCCCCACCGGAAGACTGCTTCGACTGTTTGCCCAGGTGTGTATGTTGTTAGAGGCTGCACCACCAGGTCACCAAAATCAGCACCAGCAGGCACTGTGTCCACCACTACAGGGGCAAGGAAGCTGAGCTGTGATGATTGAAGGTCAGGAGGGGTGACACTGCTGACCACAGGCTCACCAGCCAACATAGCCTGCAGCACACCAATACAGCGTTGACACTGTTTGTGGTGTCGTAGACTGCAGGAACATACCATAGACCACTGTACTGCTGCAACACAGCAAGGGTAGTTGATGGGTGCTGCTGGCATCCAGCTTACTGTGGTGCCATCATCACGCGAGCGCTTACACACCTGCTTACAGTGGGTCAACCTACTTTGGAACTTCAATCTGCTGGTAAATCTGAACCCCTGTATAGTCTTTGGTAGCAGGTTTCAGGAACATCTTTCAGAATTTTGAGCAAGGAAATGCCTTTATTGTGCTGTTTGAACAGTCCCCGATCGCTTACCTTCACCAATCCAACTGCTGTCTGTATGTAAGCACCTAGTGTATGTGGTCCATAAGCTGTGCTAGCTCCTTCGTACCTCTGCACCTGGTATTCTTCCCAGGTGGTTATGTAGCTGCTGTATGTACCACTGAGACCTGACAAGACAACCTGGAGACATGAGAGCAACAACACGAAGGTCATCATGCAGCTGCATGCATGCCATAACGCTGAGGCTGGCCTTGATTGTTGGCAACAGGAGGCATCTGAACACATACACGCGTGTACAAGCAATGCATACGGCAGTAGTGTATCTCACCTTGAGGTCATCCCCCCAAGCATCACCAATCGCCTCCTGCACTGCTGCGTTAATCCTCCTGCCAGCCATGGTGGTGAACTCCCCAGGTACACCTAAGATCACCTGCAGGGGGACAAGGAAACCAGGACATCAACATGCATGCCAGCTTTGAGAATCAACAAAGTTTTACGACAGGCACTAAGTGAACGACCTGGGCTATGACTAGTGGGCAGTGCAAAGCTCTAGCACAACTTGGGGAAGAAACACCTCCCACCCAAGCCAGCTAGCTAGTCTATATAGTCCAGTGCTGCTTGACCATGTGTTCACTCACGAAGTTCCCCAGCCTGAGCAGTGACAGCTCAGTGATGTGTGGCTGCCAGGGGTAAGGTGTGTTCAAGTACCCGGTGTTGAGCAGTATTGGCTTGGGGGCGTGACAGGCTGACTGCTCTGCGGAGGGACTGCTCAACAGGTTGCGCACCAGACGCCAGAACGTTGTGCCTGCTGTGTCGCCTTGAATGAAGTCAAATGCGCCAGGACCTGTGGAGATATCATGAGGAGCAATATTGGATGTTTGATGTTCAGCAGTGCTGGCCAGAAGCACTGGCTGGCATCTGCTCTTCAACGGAACCAAGCACATTGCAGCATATATCACATGTGCCTTTTACTGCCAGTGCAGTTGAAATCCTTGATATTATACACATAATAACCAACAGGATGCAAGGGCTGGCGGTTGTGCAGGGTGCACTTTGCAGGCCAGTGGTGGTGCTAACATACAGGGCAGCTGGTTCTGCATGTCAGGCAGCTAATGATCAGCAGCAGACCTCACCATCTGTTGTTCCTGCAGCAAAGCTGAAGCCCATAGCTGGTGGGCAGGTGTGTCCTGCTCGAGTCCATTTGCTGGCAAGCACCTTCAGGGAACAGGTAGCATGAGTACGATTGTTTTGGTGTGTGTGAACTGACAGGCACCCAACCCTGAGATTGAGGTGCATGCAGTGTCGCTAGCGACAGTTTTGATGGACAACAGGTGACAATGACACGGTGGTGTTTAACCGCTGCTGTGAGGCAAGTCACAGAGTATGGCACCTTGCACTGAGCGCATGATATGGCAGATGGCATCAGAACTGTGGGACTAACGCAGAACCCCACGAGCTGTCATCTGCCACTCCCCCCTGTCACCTGTGTATTGCTCATATTGATGAACACATGTCTGTAGTCAATGGGTCCTGTGACCTTCGCTCCTTGCTGCTGCCACAGCTCCGCTACCTTGTCAGCTTGTAGCTGGGCAATGACTGCAGTGCTGGCAGTATCATCAGGCCAGGCAGGGCCCCGGCCAACACACAACTCATTGCGACCTCCACAGGTAGAACTGGACATCTCACACAGCTTACCTGCAGCAGTGGCATGCACTCCATACATTATAATCACACATGCTTAATGTGTGCAACGCTGACAAAGATGTTACCAGCAGGCTTTGAGGCAATGTTGTCCACGCAGGGGCAATGATTTCCATGTAGTGATCACCTGGAGACCGTCAGCAGGGCAACTGCTGGCTGGACAGCAATGACTACAGAAGCTCCAGCAGCATCACGCTGAGCTCACCTGTGTCCAGACAGTAAGCTCCCTGAACATTGGGGGATGTGTCACCTACACTACTCTGAGCAAAGCCGGCTACAAAGTCTGACACAAGCTTGCTGCTGGCAGCCACTGATTCATCATTCTCATTTCTGATGTGCTGCATCTTGTTCAGCAAGTGCCAGTTGGCAGGCCAATGAAGTAGTAGCTGCGCCAGCTTGTGCCGTAACCACTGTGCCCAGCTGATGCCTCTTTGGCTGGTTTTTTGTGACGATTTCTGCTGATGTGTGCTTGCCAACTGTCTGTGCTTTGTTGCTGCTCTCTCCAGCAGCTGCGCAGCCGCCCCTTTGTTATCACCACTTACAAAGGGGTTGGTGTTGTTCATGCTGGTGCAGTGCACTGGGAACCAGCTGATAACGCCTCTGCCACATTCGAACATGTCGCAACTATCAAAGACTCCCCCGTGTACCATCTCTACTGGCTGTCTGACTGTGTCTGATGGAAGTCGGGCAATCTTGAGCATGTTCATCTGTTTGTCCACGTCATACTGGTACATGTCTCGCTCAGCCTTGGGGTTATTCAGATAAGCTGTGGGTGATCTGTTGATGTTGGCACCCAGTAGCTCCCCAGAAGACCACCACACAGCAGCAGGAGAGACATCTGCATGAGCTTGTTCAATGGCCTGCAGGGATCATCACATAAAGACCTGTAGCTGGGACAGCAGTCTGCTGGTACTGCCAGATAGTGGCACTTGCAGTCTTACCAAGAACATCTGGTGGTGCATCTGTACGAAAGATACAGTTGCTGTTACATCGCATCCAAACAAACCTTCTAAGCCCTGTCTTATGCTGCTGATCATCAGCACCTCAAGCTTATTGCTGTAACTGAGTGAGTAAAATAGCACATGTTGCAATTGTAGCTCTGCACACCTCCACACTGCCGTCCACCAGTGCATCAAAGCTCTCCTGCACAAAGCCCAGGCTGGTGACTGTGTACAGCAGGTACTGCAGGAAGCCTGCTGGGGAGGCATGAGTGTGAGTGCCACTCAGCATCACATTGTCAGCGGTGTACAGGTCACCATATAACTCCTGGCAGTAGGCGGTTCACAAACCAGTACAAGAGTCATGGCTTGAGCTGATTCAGAGACATTCCATCCAATGCATATGCAGCTCAGTTTGAGATATGTGAGCAATGCATGGCAAACTTTGTTATGGTTACAGCGCGCTGGTGTGACAGTCATAACGCCTTGCTAGTTGGCATGTATCCAACTTGCATGTAAGGGTGGTGTTGACCCCTGACCTTGAGCTTCTGCAGGACTCTCATTGTCACCAGCTGTGATGACATACAGGCATCAGACACCACATACACTATCCTGCGCCTGGCAAGAAAAAGCAGCAACGCAGCAGGCTGAAGAACTTGAGTTGTAGCCATGCATGCATGGCATGGCAAGGTACGCAATCATGCAAAGGTCGGTTCCTGATGACTGCAGTGTAATGCAGATGGCTACAGCATTGCTCATGCTCACACCCCATGATGATGCAGATTGCTTCTGACACCCTGTACTGCTAGGCAGCACACAGAGCTCTCTGGTAATAATGCAGTTGTTGCACCAAGCTCAGCTGGTTATGATCTGTGCCGACTTATAAGTTTGCTTTTCCCATGCCTAGCAGCGCATTCAGTGATCTTGAAAGTGTTTTATGCATCAGGACCTATCTGTTGATTACCTCACATCCTACGAATGCTCTCAACAGCGACTGCACTGCAGCTATGCCTACCTGACATTAGTAGCATCTACAAAGATGTACGCTCTTGAAAACAGACGAGTGTGTATTCCCCGAGCGATCTGTAACGGCATTGCATAGCCCTGGCAGAAACAAGCGCGACAACCCAACACGAAAAGTCTTCGAGTCAGCAGTTACTAGGCCCTGGGCAGTGACATTCTGTCACTGATATAGGTGTAGCAGTGCATAAGAATGACATACCATAAGATTAACATCAGCCACTGGTCCGGTGATGTCAGCTTTGCCTGCACAAATAGGCACTAGTGACTGTCAGCAAGCTGCACTGGTGTTTGAGTCTCGTGGCCTTGACCTGAGTAGACAGCATTGTGGCAGCTGCTGCAGAGACAACCAACGCGCAGTGGCAACAAGTGCTACAAACTTTGTTGCACTGTACACAACCAGAACAATGGTCCTGACACGCTACAGGAGACGGTTTCTTCGAGCCTGGGACCTGTTCAGTCTCAGCTCACCTATCCCAACATGATAATCCGCAAACGCCTGATTGGCGGCAGAAAAGCATAGCAACCATCCAAGCTGCTGTATCCAACCCATCTCTGCGTCAGCCGACTGATTGGGGCTGCCTCGAGGCAACCAACGCTGCTGGTGCTCGTACAGTACTGATCAACACGCTGTTGAGACAGTACAGCCAGATGTATTCAGCTTGATAACAAAGCTTGATTCCCCAATAGACATCTCAATGACAGGGTTCCTCTTTAGGACAAGGGCTGCCACTGCCAGATTGCTGACTCCGCGCACCCGTCCCTTGGACAAGGCTGTGATGGCAAGCATGTGACAACTGTAGATGTTGAGCAAACAAGCTGCATGTAAAAGAGTTATCGATGAATCACGAGATGTGTACAAGTTCAGAGGCGAAAGAGAGGACGTAATGATTATCCGCTGTTTGTCGTCAGTTTGATGCTGAAGTGTTGCGTGCCTTCATTCAGTGGTTGCATCAATATGTATGGCTCTCGGTTTGTAACGAGGCAATACCTGCTGTCAGACGATGTAATGAATTCTTGTACAGAACAAGCTGCTGTACATGATGCACGACTGGGCTGTCGAGTGCTGTGACCCAAGGGCTGTGGCAGCCTGCTGCGACAACAGACACACACCATGATTCTCTGTGGCCTTGGTGGTGTCTGCGTCAAGGCCTTGCCTGCTGTTGAGGAGCTAACTCAGCAAGAGGTGATCCCAAGTCAGCAGCTATAAGCCTTCCTGTGCATATCCCTTAGAGCAGATATCAGACGCCTGAAAGCATGAGTCGTTGTATGTCAATCCAGCAATTGTCTGTGAGCTGCAGGTGGCAGAGTTGTTCAAGCTCAGTACCCAGCTCAACAATGGCAAGCTTATCGTGCATGGTGAGCTTTTCCACTAAGCTGCTGGCAGGGTCATGCAGCATTCACTGGAGATATAGTTAACCCTGCTCATTGGATTGCTAAAAGGAAAAGAAATGAGCAGCATAAGGCCTTACGTCTGCTTGTGGTGCAGGGCTTTTTGCTCGGGCTGATGCCAAGACCACCAATGGTAGAATCTACCCCAAGGTGATTCAAGCGCATGTTCAGAGTTTACTATCAGTCAGTATCAGCATTAGTCGTATTATGGTGAAGGTGATGCATTATACAGCAGGCTGCTGCATATGGGCAAGTAGACAGTGGTAAAGCTCTATCGCTTGCAATGTGACAACTGGGTTATATCATGCAGGACCAACAGCAGTTGTTTGATCACTGGACTGAGGTTGCGTTGAAGGATTACGGATGGTCCAGCAAGTTCATGTGCTTCAACAAGAGCAACATCAAAATTTTGCCGTGAGCAAATGTGACCTGTGCACTATCTGTGTAGGCTATACTCAAACGTGAAGTGAGGCGATATCGGCGCCAGCATGTGCAGCAGGGCACAGCCCTTGGAGAGCTCAACCATCCAAGCTACTATAGCAACTACTTCAGGAACCTCAACCTGCCCAATGTCAGTCACCAGGTAATGCTCGCTGATGCTCAGTGTGAGTACAGCACAGCAGCACCTCCTTGAGGAACAGCAATACACTGCCGCGTGTGGGTTGCAGTCAAACCTGGAGCTACCTTTGCATGCCCACATCTTCTTATATGCCAGAATGCTCGTTGCTATTTATATCATGAGAGCATAAGAGCCATCATGGGCAACTTGCAGGTGCTTGATGTCTACTGGCGTGGTCGTGAGCTGTGGGGCACAATAGAGGTGTTGCCAACACCAGCCGGGCTGCTGCTTTGGGAGTTGTACAGTAAGGTTAGACAGCAGCAAAGCTAATCTTCTGAGCTGCCTGGCAGCAACAGCAGCAGCACCACTACAGGTTTGGGACCAAAATTGAATCCTTACCATATCAGCAGCTTGAGGGGCTCACACCACAGCACACCATGCCCTCAGCGGTGCGCTGGTACCTACAGTGACGTCGTAACAACTGCCACCCTGTTGCTCTCAGCAAGAAGGCTCGCATCATTCTTCTTTACCCTGTGCTGACCCCTTCATCTGACTTTAGGGCGTGAAGTTTGGTGTAAGCAGTCGTGGATGGGCATCAGTTGTGTTGGATCCTGCAACTGAGCAGTTGCTGGTAGACAAAGACCTCCAACTCATAACATTTGACTTTGTGACAGAACCCAGCAATGCTGGAGCATTTCTAGTGCCAGTGGACTACAAGTACAGGTGGGCATAGGGCCACGCCTTTGACTACATTCGCAGTACCTGGTCTCAGCTTCCTTGCAGAATTCGTTGTGTTCAAGCAGAGCGAGAGATCTAGTGCACATTGGCGGTTGGTGCATGGAATCATTTGCAGGCTGACATCATTTTGTGATGATTGTTTTGTATCGCAGAAAGCAAATGCCAGACCAGTCACATGTAGTTCGTGTGTCTTACCTGGGCATTGGCAGCGGTCCCATGAGCCAGCTGAAACAGATTCCTGAAGCCACAGCACTCAGCAGTTGGCTGAAGCAGACTAGGATGGCAGCAGCTGCAGCACAGCAGCTGGTGGTGACTGACGATCAGCAGCAGGAACAGCAGCTTTCTGCATGTCTTCCACCTCCGGCACCTTTCACAAACTCCCTGTTGCGGCAGCCATCTGTTGCTGTGGCAGTGGCATGCAGTGCACACCCACCTGATGGTGACAGTCTCTTGGCAGATGCCAATCAATTGGGCTGTGCAAGCCTAACGCATGGTGCAGCATGTAATGGGGTTGGTGTTGCAGCTGCAGATAATAGCAGCTTTTTGACTGCGTTGAGGTCCAATCGCGCTTGCTTTGCCGCCCCTTTTCCCCCCTCCACATGTCTTGGTGGTGGTGTGCAGCTGGGCTGTCATTACCGGGTTCTTGATGAACCCTGGCTGCCTGTGGACCCTGCTGGCAGGGACTTCAAGGTGCATCTGTCGCTGGTGGCCACCAAAGCACACTTGCTGCAGCAGAAGCAGGAGAGGACACGACAGCAGAGACAGCAGCAACTGCCGCAACAGCAGTGTGAGAAGGTGCAACAGCAGCAAGCACAGAAGCCCTCCCACGACTGGCTGGTGTGTGCTCGACAGTGGCAGTCAGAGGAGGGCGCTGGCAGCAAAGCAGCTGTCGGCTTGGTGCCTAGTGACCTGCAACAAGTACCAACAAGTAGTGGTGTTGATGATCAGCTAGCAATCAATGCACTTGATGGCAAGGAGGCACAGCTGCAGCAGCATGAGGGTCTGGTGTCTATGTTACCCCTGGACCAGCATGCCAAGTTGCAGCCCCAGCCACAACAGTTGCTATCAGCAGATGACGGGCCTGGACAAGGACCTGATGTACCTCCCGCTGAAGCAGTAGGACCTGTCAATACTTGTCATGTTGAGTCTTGCAGTCCAGTGGCACACCACTCGCAGGCAAGTGCAGAAGGCAGCAGTAATCACAGCCTCAGCCTGGATATGCAGCCAATAGCTGAACAACAGCAGCAGCAGCAGCACCATGCTGCAGCTGATGCAGCACAGGGAATGTTGCTGCGTGAGCAGTGCAGCTGCATGACCCAGAAGCTTCAGCAACAAGTGCCGGTGCTCCATCGCAGGCCTCCCAACAGGACACGCATAGCTCCTGCCTTGTCAGGCGCAATTGATTAGATATGTTTCACCATCTGTAGTGATGTGGCCAGAATGCTCAGCGGCAATGAAATCATTCTTTGGAGGTTAGTAGCTTGAGTTTGTGCAACCCTTCCTGCTCTTTGAGTCTTAATGCAGCAGTATTCTCAACATGCAATTGAGCTCTTCAGTGATATCACTGAAAGGGTTATTGCTGCAACAGCAACCTGGCAGCCACCCTTCGTAGTTGACTCAATTGAATCTCAATAGTTAGTTACTTCTTGAGGATGTGACATAATCAGGACATGTGCCAGCTGCAGGAACACCAGCTGTCCTGCCTGCTAGTCACATTGTAGTGCAACAGCAGCGCAGCAGTTTCGGCAGAATGGGATGGTGAATCTTATTTTTCGCCAATTGGGTGCAAGCATGTTTGTGATGAAGGCCAGCTTCAAGTGGATATTGTGGATGGCAGAACTGGGCTTGTTGTAGCAAATCTGCTGCCTGGGGAGTATGATTGATACAACTGGAGATATAAGGGAATGGTTGCAGCAGCATTCATCCCAAGCTGCTCACCAGCAGCAGTAGATAGAAGAGAATCTGGCTCCTGCAGTGAGTGCAGCATGACATTGTTGATAATTGTCTAAGTGTCACATTCTGCACGTCTTGCTGCACATGCAAGTATGTTATATTGGTGTCAGACAGCAGCAACCCCAGCTAGCCTCGTTGGCATTGTGAGAGAATTTGGCTTGTGCATCAAAGTGAATGCGATGCTTTGGCAATGCTGTGTGCCGTATACAATGCGCTTGCTGGTGCTGTCTGCTAGCTGTCATTGTCATAATAGTGCATGGGCAGTTGCTTTCCCCAGTGCTCTCGCGAGCTGGCTGGATTTTGATATCACTTTCCATGAAGGTGCTCCTTGTATACGTGAAGAGATGAAAATTTGTGTGCAATTTGTAAGGAGTTTCAGCCGTGATTTTGCAATACGTCAGGCAATGTTGCAAGCTGTCAAGCCACCCCTTGGACAAGATTGAGACTGCAGTTGGCCAGCCCAAGGGTGTTATATAATACAGATATGTTACCCGCAGTGGTGTCCTTTGCACGCTTCATCTGGCACCTTTCATGCTTATGACAACGTATGATTGATGATAAACCAGGGCCATTTAGCTGCTCAGTATCTGCTCGCTGAGCAGTTTGCACAGTCGGTCAGGACGCATGCCTTTAGAGAGCATGCACGCGCCTCGACACCTATTATAACAATCAATATCTGTACAATTTGGCTGAATATGTCCTTCATAAGCCTGCATCCGGATTGTTTGGCGTTTATTGTGAACCGTTGCCATCTGTCCAGTAGGGATGTTGCGAACATCAGGTTGACTTGTGCCAGCTTGAAATATGCTGTTGAAAAGCACCTGGAAGCTGTTGAGCCGGTAACCGGAGATGGTGAGGCTCTTGGTGCTCTGCTTCGCAAGTTGCCCGCGCTGAGGCATATAGCACTTGGCAGGCATAGCGGGTGAGTTAACAACGCAACGAAACCGCAGATCGGGTAACATTCAAGACGTACATGCATGCATGCATGTATCAGTCGAGAGCAGTTCCATGGTGCTGACTAAGCAGTGCTGTTGCAGACTCAGCAGTCTGAAGCCAGTCTGAAACTGCCCATTTCGTACAATGTATGCACCGAGGCTCAGCAACCCTTACGTGGTTTACCTGTAGGCTGCTTGCTGGTGTGATCCGTCACACCTGGCTGACTGAAAGTGCGGTACCTCTGGCAGCTGAGCTGGCCAGCTTAAGCAGGCTCACCAGTCTGTCGGTCAGCACTGACGACTTGCAGCATTTTGGGAGTTTGAAGTGGGCCCATAAGATATGCTCACAGCAGCAGATAGGCTCTTCTCAGCCAGAGCCAGCGAATACCCGAATGTGGTACAGGGATGAGTATGCACAGTTTGCTACTGATTCCCAGCACCAAGTGTACTGGCTACCAGACTGGCTGGCTGAACCACAAGGTGGGCGAAGTGCATCAGCAGGGCATGAACAGCCAGCAAGCAACAGTAGCCAAGGATCTGCTCTTGAGGTATGTAGCTCTGCCTTCCCTGTGTGAGTCCATTCATGCCTCAAGTCCCTTGATAGTCACAGTGCCGCTGTGCTGTCTGTTGTCTCCCAGGTCTGCAAAAGTTGGTGCTGCAGCCTCCCGCAAGGTCCCAGTCCTATCACTGTGCGCATCTACCGGCCTGTCTGTGGTTCAATCCAATGGTATGGGCTGACAAGCTGACTCACCTGGAGCTGCATGGTGTGGCAATCCAGCGCTACCTGCCCCCAGGCCTTGCACAGCTGACCGGGCTGCACACACTGGGGCTCATCGACTGCTGCTTACGGACAGAGGGTGTTGCTCGGTTGCTTCGCCAAGTAGTGCAGGGCGGCATACAGTTGAAAGTTCTGCTGCTGCAGAGCAATGACCTGTGGCAGCTACCAAGAAGTGGCTGGCAGGCATTGATTGGGTTGCAGGTAGGCCTTTGTTGAGCGTTGCAGGTGACTGTAAGGACCAGGTTGATAGTCAGGCACAGCACTCTCAGCGCTTCTTTCATGTGTCCGTCGTTGTTCAGATCCCTTGAAAGTCTGTGTCTGTCCTCTGTCATCTGTTTGTGATCTGATTAACAGGTTTCTTGTGTCTCTGTTGCAGGAGCTTGACCTATCTCACAATCAGCTAGTGGACCTACCCTCAGGCCTGAGTTACCTGACCAGCCTGAAAGCGCTGCAGCTGCACCATAATCAAATCAACTCACTGCCAGCACAATTGTCAGCACTGCAGCAGCTTGAGATGTTAAATGTGTCACACAATTGGCTGTCAGGGTGCAGCAAGACGCCACACCTGGGAAGTCTGGTGACCTGCTGGCAGCATCTTCGTGTTCTGCGAATGAGGAATGTCTCTGATAAACGCGGGCCCCTGGTGCTGCCAGTGCAACTGGGACGGTGCAGGACCTTGGTGGAGCTGGACATTGGTGGTAACTTTGAGATAGACTGGAGATCACTGGAGCTGCTGCTTGATGTGTCTCAGGTAAGCTGATGACTGGTAGCCTGCTGTGCTGTGGATCAGTTGTGAGATGTACCCTGCTGTTGGGGGCTTTGTGGGCAGTGCTAGGAATCAACAACAAGGGATGTGCATGATCAAGTGCAAGCAGCTTGTATGACACGAATATGCAGTCATGCATATTGGGCTGACCACCTCTGGGATTCTTGGCCGCACCAAATTTTTGCAGGACTTGCGTATTCTTGATCTGTCTGGAGATTGCCATGCACCATCACCACCAGTCAGCATGTGTAGCAGGCTAAACAGCCTCAAGCACAGGCTTACAGTCAAGATCTGAGTAGTACCATACAGCAGGAGGTCAACCAGACCATGTGACAGCTAAGAGCATGGTGATGAGGGTTTTTTTATGAAGTTGCTTGAATTTGGGCATATGAAGCTGATCAGATGTGCACGAGCTGCTTCTATCATGCATTTAAAACGTAGTAAAGACTTTCTGAAGAATATGTATTCTGTACATGTATCTGATATCTTGTATGTCTGCAGCATTGAATACCTTGGAGTCTGTGCTCCTGGGAAAGGTGCTGTCGCTTACCAGGGAGGTGCCACAGTGGCAACTTCGGCTGATCAGTCTTGCACAAACAACTGCTCTGTCTGATTTGACTGCGAGTGTGCATGGCGACATACTATGCACCCTTCACCAGGGTGGCGGCCCCTTAGAAACAGCAACCACTTTTCTTTCAGTCAGCATTGCACTTACATGGCGTGAGCCAGACGTTGTGGTAGCTACCTATAGGGTCCGCCAACTTGGTGAACGTTGTGTCCTCTTACGGTTGATAACTCACTAATGGAAAACGCCAGTGGCAAAGCTCTTAAGATTCATGTGAAGGCTCGCACCTTCTTGACAATTTATGACACGGGAGTGTATGCTTGGATATTTGTCGGTTGCATAGAGTCAGGATGAGTTGCAGAGGGTTTAGAGACTGCTTCATGTCCCAGCTTCATCTTTGGGCTCAACAAGTTGTGGCGCCTTAGGAGCAGCTATTGCCTGTCGTCACTAACTAGGCTAGCGCTGGCAGCCAGCATTGCATTCACTTTGCTGCACGAGCCAGATCTCCTTTCATTGAGTCTGGGATGGCCGCCAGTGGTGTCTCACTATTCAGGATGGTGAGACCTCCGATGTAACAAGCTCATTATCTAATGTCATCTTGTCATGTCAAAACTTCACTGAAAGATACCATGCAACAGTCCGACGGGACGGTCCAGCGAATCTGTTCAGGGCCGCCGGTTCAAGCGCCACCATGTTACACGCCATAGTATGGCTGGCTCAACCAGCCTAGGGTTGGACCTCAAGGGCCTGGTAGCCGAAAAGGAAGCCTTCCTTTTCG
>LWCB01013508.1:0-21813 GCA_001630525.1 Coelastrella sp. M60 | reverse complement strand
TGAGCCTTCTCCGTAACCCCCAACGTACATCACTGTACACATCAATGACATATCAAGCGTCTCCACAGCTGCAACAGTGGCCTCACACCTGAGCGTCAACATAGGTGAACATGTACGTGGTGCGTGCATCACTACTCCAGCTGCCGCTGCTCTTGTGCAGCTGATGGCCCTGCTGCATGAAGCCATCTGCTGCAGGAAAGGCCTCCCAGAAGTATTGCAGCTGCTGACCTTGACCTGCGTTGTGGACATCTGCTGCTGCTCCCGGTTGCTGCATGTCTGAGTTGGTGTAGATGATATCTGCGGTGGTGTTGGTCGCAGGATCAAACCCACGAGCACAGCCGCCAACCACCAGACACACTCCATCAGGTTTATGACCCCACCTGCACACACATCCATGGCAGGGCAGCGACCCACAGGTGCATCTCATGTCATGGTGTGACTTCTGTCAATGAACCGGCTGATAGTAGGGCAAGATGACATGGTGCAAGTGCAGAGCTGTGCATATTGCCAGTAAGGCATTGAATTGAGGCTTTGGCAGATAAGGAGGCTGCATTGTCTTGCAATGTACTAGCAAGTCATGAATACTATACTGTTGCAAACAGCCCTTTTTCAGCAGCTGTAAGGCTAGATGAGGCCATATTAGTACCTGAGCTGCCTCACAATAGGACTGGCATGTCCCATACAGTCCAGCAACAACCTTGTTGTAATGGTGGTAGCGTATTGCACTCGTGCACCAGTAGCAAGGCCACCAGCTGCGGTATCGCCAGCAGCGGCTGATCCACTGCCAGGAGATGTTTGGTTGGTGATTGTCAGGGCCGCACCATCTGAGAAGACCTCCACGCCTGACAAGTTCACACTCTCATAGATCTTGCCACCAAGTGACTCGAACTTGCTGCGCATCTGCGCAACAGCAGAGGATTGCAAGCTGGTTTATAAGCACATCATCGCTTGAAGGAGTGTTACAGCTTTTTGCCCTGCGTTGCTTGGCAAGATGTATGCCATGTCAGTCATCAGCCAACTTGAATAAAGTTGCTGCTTTGCGGAGGTTACCATGTACTGCTCAAGTGATATAGCTGTATCCCAATGACTCCATCAATCAACACTGAATATTTCAGCCATGTCAAGGAACAACAGGAATCCAGCAGGAGGGTTTGTGTCCCTCTGTCATGTGCAGCACTGCATCTGCTACTTTGCTGTCACCATGCTGATGAGCTTGTCTGGTTTTACTCCCAAGTTCAGCACATCTCTGGTCCACACGTCAGCACCTCCATGGAACCCAACTCTCACAGGGTTGAACTCCAAAGCAATGCAGGACTCCGCTTCAGATGCAGTCAGCAGACCCATCTGCAAGAAGGCCGCAATGTTGACTCTTGACTGCCATGCTTACTTCTGCTGTGTTGGCTGCAATATCTTGACACCGGAACTCCAAACCCTGGTGTCATTCTATACAGAACCCAGCGTCAACTGCATGACAGCTGTAATTGTTGACATATTGCTGTGCATTATGCGCGTAACTGCTGTGAGCATACCTCTGCTACGATAGCCAGCATGCAACTGTGCAGGGGGTGGAGGCTTGGCAAATTTCAGCTCCTTGAGACATTGGTTGCGTACTAATGTGAGTTGTCTTACCTCCTCGAGCTCCTTGAGCTCCTTTCTGCTGATGTTCCACTCCTGAGTTCTGCCTGCCAGCACACCCCGCTCAACAACAGCAACACGCCAGCCCTTGGCAGCCAGGGCAGCTGCTACAAACACCCCCAGGGTGCCACCAGCAACCACAACATCATATACACAAGGAGTGGTAGCGGAAGAGCTGCTGCTGGTGTTGCTGCTGGCCGCTGCTGATGTGATGGATGTGATTGATGTAACTGATTTGCCGTTGAAGGTTTTCACAAACTGGGGTGCTGGTCCTGCAGCAGATCCTGTCTGCAGGGCAGCAATACCGGCGATGCACAGATGTATTTATTCATATGTATGCTGGTCAAAGGAGAGATTTGAGATCTCAAGTGGTTCCCATGTCCAAAGATCTGCTGCTGTTGCGAAGCAACTACCTAAAAACCCTTGTGTTGACATCTTGCAAGGCAATCAGGCTGCTGAACGGTGGGAATTTAGACTGAACCGACCACAAGCACATGTACTGCAGCAGGGTGCCTGGCCGCATCACCTGCATGTTCCTGATACTGCTCCATGCCTGGTCAGCTGCTAGGAGTGCCTGGTAGCTGGTGCGGCCCCCAGCACCTCCAGCCTGAGTACTCTTAGCTGACATAGCGTCGACATTCGCAAAGATCTTGCGAGTCAAGTCATGCTCTGCAAGTACGAGGCTGCTGATGTCTTGGGCTCGCTGTGCATTGCAAGTTACCTGCTGCAGGGTGTGCAAGACAGCGAAGCAGAGTCATAAGGCAGCTGGGGCACTCACAACAGCAATTAAATTCTTACAAGTGATTGACCCATACTTGCAGCCCAGAACATTGTGAGAGTTGCCTCAGTGCTTGTGCTGTGTGGGCGCTTACGCATGAAGTGGTGATTGCAAATAGACTGCTGATGCTTATGAATGAGGAAGCTGTTGCCTGGAAGCATTTGCAGGAAGAGACGGAGCAGACATCACTCACACCAGCTGTCAAGGGATATGATGATGCGTGTGATTGCTGTCACTGGTGGATCCCGATGCCCTGTAGCACTACATATGTCCAAACCACATACACACCTGTTGACAACGTGGCCGTCGTGTTTGTGGCGTCCTAGCAGGAACGCAGGGTTTGAAGCTGCATATTTGCTGTCTCTGCACGGTCATGCGAGCTGAATTGTGAGTACATTGCTGCATCTCGCGAATGAGCTCCCGCTCACTCCCAGAACTTCAAAACCTATCGCCGTTGGTGCACTTCTTGTAACTGCTGCTGCAAACATGGGCGTTCAACGATGTGCTCACGCTCCTATCCTGTCGAGGATCGCGTATGCGGCAGTCGCTTGAGCCTGCCGGTACACTTGTGCCCTCACATGTGACCTAGCGAATTCACCCTGCCAAATCAAGTTTGGATGTTTGCCTTGCATACTTAGAGGGATTGTTGCTGACTTAGCTGACTGGCACTTGTTGCATCTGGACTTCATGCTGAGCGGGCGCCTGAACTTTTCCCCCGCAGCTGCTAGCGCTTTGCAATTAGACACCCGGGAGGCCAAGCGTCTGTTTATCATCATGAGGAGCAATAGATGCATGAGGATGAATTGGCAGCCAGAGGGCATGAGCTTGAACCAGCTGAGGGAAAGGGGCTGCAGCACTCTTGAGGAGTACATCACAGCCCTTAAAGTGCGGCGGCAAAAGCGTGATGCACTTAACGATTACATAGCTAGACCTGACATTAGCGGTCAAGAGAAAGGCTGGGCGCGCTGCCAGTACATACTGCAGAACCTTAGGCTTCCCTTCCAGTGCCCTGTCTGCTGGTTGCTTCCTGGCTACTGCATCTGCAGCAACCTGCGCAAAGCCCAGGTGAAAACCAAAGTCGTCATACATCTACACCCGGATGAGTGGGCCAAGGGTAAGCTCCAACTTGCCATAACTCATATATATACCAGAAAGAAGCAACAGTCAGAAGAAGCAACAGTTGAAACCCTGGGTTTTTGCTTTGCAATGGCAGTTCGCAGTGGTTTATTTGCACCTCACTCATGGATATGCCGTTTGCAGCGGCAGCTGCTAGTCAGGGAGCTCTGCTTTGCTGGCAGCAATATACAGCTTCAGGTTGACCTCGCACACGGCATTGTTTAACCTGCCAGCACAGCATGCCAAATGCCAGTTTCGTGCAGACCCTCAGACTACCTGACATGATGACCTGTCTCAGCTTGCCTTGCCCTCGTGTCTCTCCATCAGGTTCCAACACTGGCTGCCTGTGTAGCAGTTTATCAGACTGTGAAATGCTCATGAAGGGCCACAGAGACCATGATCTGCGCCTCCAGGAGCTATTGGCTGACCCACACCACACCTGTGCCATACTATGGCCAGGTGAGGATGCTTTGGAACCACATGAGCTACAGCAGCTTGCAGCAACAAAGAGTGAAGGCAGAATTGCACTAATTGCAGTAGATGCCACGTGGGATGGTAAGCACGGCCCTCAGCAGCATGATGTACATTGCTGGGACTGTACAGTAGCACCACCACGAGGCGTTGCCTACCTGGTCAACATGTTATACACCTTAGTCAGCTTTGACAAAGCCCTGATCGGTCTGTACAAGCTTGGTGCATTTGACGTGGCTCCACTCAATAATGTCATCACAAGTTATGCTCTCTCTCTGGCATGTGACAGCTTGCTGATGAGAGCAAGTTTAAGCTCCATGACCTGCTACATGCTGGTTGGCTGCAGGTGCTCGTAAGATGCGCAGCAAGTACCCACCTGGTGTGCACATGATGAGGCTCCCACCTCACTTAGCCCTCCCAACAAGCACACAACATCCCCAAACTGCAGTACCAGCTGTAAGGCAACAGCCACCTGCAGCAAGATCAGCAGCCCCAGCAGGCCAAACTGAGGGAGCTGTTCAGCACAAGCAGCAGCAGCAGCAGCAGTGTGCTTGTGTTGATAGGAAGGACGGCAGCCTCCCCACACAATCTAGCAGTAGATGCTTACCAGCAGCAGCTGATGAACCCAGGCATTCGCTTTTCAGACCCCTACGGAAGTATCATGGTGACGCAGCTGAGAATGGCAGAGTGTGCACACTAGAAGCAGTAGCAGCAGCCCTATTAGCACTTGAGGGTGACCAACAGGTGTATGAAGGCTTGCTGCACAATCTTAGACTGAAGGTTGATGCCATGCGCAAGCAGAAACACATTGGTGAAGTGTATGGAACCGGTTCTGCTGCACTCTCTGTTGGTGCATTGTAGATGTCGCGTCCATCTTATGACAGACCAAGTTGTGATGGGATGCGTGGGATTGTAGATAGGATGTAATGGGCTGTGTGGAAGTGCATTGACAGTAAAGTGTACTGTCTGTACTAGTAGATCTTGGGGAGAAGAGTATGATATCGTCTGGTTGAGTTGAAGATGAAAGGAGATTTCAACATCAAAGATATCATGGTGTCAACTACGGCAGCAACCTCAGGCTGCTGGCCTTCTGGCTCCCGGTTCCTGTGCGGCCTGGTCCGTTTGTGTCAAAACATGGTGGACTGTGTTGCACTGACAGTGTGCTGACAGAAAGATGGAACAAATTTTCGTTCCCACTAGTTCGGTTTCACAGCCATGACCGTCTAAAGGCTGACCCTGCTGATATCACCATCAAGCTGCCAAGTGCAGGGGTACCTGCCTGTCTGCTTTGACTCAGTGAGGCCCACCAACAGTCAACGACAATCATTGTGCCGCACAGTGGCTCAAAAACTTGCCAATTGAATTCGAATGCGCAGGTCACTCTGGAACAGAGGAAAAGTCAGTGGAGGCAATGTTGACGGGGGAGTTACAGCTGCATTGCATTGTCAGACACTGACCATTGGCAAATGATAGACTCTGCAGTGCAACACTGCTGCTCAGAATAATGCACCAACAAGTTGATGCACCACTGCACTTGAAAGCCCTGTGTCACATAAGTGAGCATAAAGGTGCTACATTCTCCATTGACTGCTGCTTGTCACATCAACCGAAGAATGCAGATACGACTAGCGTTATCCGTGCTGCACACACACGTTTGAGCCTCATTACCGGCGCCAGCCCAATGTCAGCATGACACGCAGTATCACTTGCTGTCATTAGTCAGCTGAACAGTATCTTTCAACTCTGAGAGGTCCTCTTGAGCTGTAACTCTCCTGCCACCTGCCAGTGGTGTCTCTGTGGTTGGTGTGGACTCCTTGTCACCCCTGCTTGTTGTGCATTAGAGCTGGTCGGGCTGAAGCTTGAAGCAGCAGCACTTCAGTTGGGTCCGTTGATATGCCTGCGTCTGAGCCATCACTCTTTCTGTGACGGATCTGACGTTGTGATCGTGCTCCTGTCGTCCTCTTGGGGCTGTGCCTGATCCACCGCAGCTGACAGAGTTGCTGCACCCTGCTGCTGGTTGGGCTTCGCGGCTGTATCTTCTTCAGCTTGTGGCCCATTCTTGACAAACTCTTTCAAACTGTTCTCGTTCCTGTCCATGGTATCAAGACCTATGAATGCAGTTGTACGTTAAGGTCGAGTGCAGCGCGCCTAGGTACGCTTGTGCCTCCAGAAATGCACTAGAGATGGATGAGTGCCGTGATGGTAACCTTCAAGCGACTAAATTACCTATCATGAGACCCAGCTGGCCACTTGGGTCTCATGACGCATAACCAGTCATGCGTCTCCGCGCGTCTTTGAGGAAACCGTCTGTCCCACAGCGACGGGTGACAGGCTTGTATGGGATGTCGACATCAATGGAGGTCTACTCACGCATACCTCATCGCCTGTTTCGACGGCCCTGCGCAACGAGTTATTCCAACCGTTTGCTGGGTGCATGGTGAGCAGCCGCACTCAATGCACCAATAGTGACATCAGTAGGTAAGCCTTTACCTGCTGAATGCATCAATCCATCGTGTGATGACTTGCAATGTGAGTGATCTGCCTCAGCACAGGGCTCAACAACACAATCACCCATTCTTTTCACTTTGGAGCCCCTTAGGAGCAGCAGTTGCTTGTTTTGTCAGCCAGCATTGCATTCACTTTGCTGCATGAGCCAAACTTTCTTTCACTGTCACAACTGGACTCCAGCCTGGCCATGACTCATGGCAGTGGCCATATGACCTGATGCATCCTTCTCACAGCATTCACGGCTGATGGCCAATCCGGGTTGCTTCAAGGTTCGCAAAAAAACAAGTGCTGCTGCATGTGAATGTCAGCAATTGCACATCTCGTCACGTGAATTGCTAATCTGCATTGTTATGTCCAGTAGGTGAAGCACCAGGCCGTTTGTCACAGATTGGAAGTATACTTAGAGCACATTGGCTCTGCAGCTAGGCTGACTTTGAGGATGCTGAAAGGCACCCATTTTGTACGGCATTTTGTGCCACAAGTCACTGCAGCTTGGGAGGCACTTCACACTCTGTCACAAGATGGTGTTCTCTGGATCACCATGCACTACAACGCTTACTGATGTTGGCAAGGACAAGAGCCATAGGACGAGCCCTCGACTTGAGAATAGCGTTGAGGATGCACTGCATCATTCTGGCAGTAACATCAGAGCTGCCAGCTCTGCAGTGACTGCAGACGCTGTGTAGGTAACATGCATGGGTCAACCCCGCAACCTGCCACTCCACTGCTGTGGCTCTAAAGCTCATTGAGCAGCTGCAGTGATCATGCCAAGTATGTTGTCAACTTTAGTGCACACATTTGCCACCTGCTTGTCCCATTGCACCAGTTGCTCCAGGCTGTCCTCAAAGTGTATGAGGTGCTCCACCTGGTCTATGGTGCCCTGCAGACGACCTTCACCAATCATCTCTGCCGCTAACTGCTCAGCCTTGTCGGGGCTCACGCCAAGAAGATTACCCAGCTCCTGCAGGTGCACAGGTGGCACCTCCTATCAGCAGCACTGTGTATGCCAGGACCAGTCGATAATGCAATGTGCAGATGTTGGAAGAAGGCCAAGTTTACCCGCTTGCAAGCAGACTTGCAGCACGCCACCTACACAAGTCTGCGGCTTCAGGTTTCGTAGGCACCCTGATAGACAATTGCAAAACAACACAACACTCGGTGACAGGCTGTCACACAGCGCTGTGTCAACAGCTCGGTGTTAACTCACCTCCACCGTTATATTGTTGTACAGTTTACTGGCACTCAGCAGATTGTGCTGCATTACTGCTTTTGACAAAACAGTTGACCCATCAGGTAGCAGTGCCATCTGGTGGGGCTTCAGTGTCGCCGCAAAGGCATCAACCTCACCTCTGCTCACAACACAGAAGAGACACTGAGTCAAGTGCACAAGCTTGGTACCATATGCAGACGCATTGACACAAGCACGTATAGGCTGTTATTCTGGTCAAGATGTTGCATCAGCTCAAAGCTACCGTACACAGTGGTCTGACAAGCAGTGCATGCCCGATTGAGGGGACTTGAGATCATTACCAGACTGCATTGTGCTGCTCAGACAGTGCAAATTGTGTGATGACAACAAAGCAGCAGCAGTAGACTCAGACTTCAAATAAAATCTGGTCTGCAGACAGCTGATATGTGTGATACATGCATACCTTCTGAGTATCCTTTCCAAGTACACTTTCTCCAGGAACGGCCACACAGGCAGTGATGCACTGCGTTCATCCTTGTAAAGCTGGCTCAACATCCTGCTGCGCTGAGGCCCCGCCGCAGCCAGGATTGTGCATGTGATTGCGCTGTTGAGTGCACCTGCAGGAAGGGACACACAAGTAACACCCCAAAACAGGGTCCAGGTGCTACTGGTGAACATAAGTCCTGCACGATTACATGCCATAACACTGCACTACACCTTCAAATGGATAAAATGATGATAACAAATAACTGCAAAGCATCAAAAACAGGTCAATTGTACTGTTGTTAGAGGCTGTGCACTGCATCCAAGATCCTCCCAAGATGGCTTCGAGCCCTGTGTTGGCAGCTGCTGCAAGCAGAAGTGACTCACCAACGAGATCATCTTCTCCTACTGACAGGCCTCCTATCTGGCGTGTGGCTATGCTGCTCAGCTCATAGTAACGAGATGCTGCTTCAAGAAACCTGATTGACACCAGCACCATCAGTCACAAAAGCGATGAGCAGCACAGACTACCATACCGCCACTACAGCAGTTAAGGGTTCACCCGCTAGGCAGCATGCAGGGTCTACATTGACTGCATAACACAAGCGATTTGTCTTCCGCATGTTGGCACAGCAACATGCCTCACAGATAGCAGTATGCTTGATAAGTACAGTATCGCAGGTGTGCTGACCAGCTATATCAATCGACAACATACTTGCGTTTTGCATCCATGATCCTGGCATAACTTGTCTTGTATTGCAGCTCCAAAACTGGATCTTTGCTGCCGGCTATCAGGCTGGATGCCTTCTTAATGAAGGTCTCTGCTGATACAGGATCATCATCTTCAAGATAAAGCATGGCAATCTTGATGTGGGTGGAGAGCTTGTACTGAGGCTCTACAGCCCGAACACCTGTGTACACCAAAGCAACCACATAGATCACTTCCGGTATCTGCTTTACTGCATGTCGCTGACTCACAACAAGCAATGCAAGTACTCAGGCTTCAATGTGGCAGGGCAAGAATACATGGCTGCACTCAGGGCTAGGCAGTGATGAAGTGGCCTTCCAGGTACCTGTGCAGGCTCAGTGAATCAGCATGATGTGTGAGCAACATCTGAGTACTGCTCGTTCTGCCACCCCACCTGAGTCTAGATCAATTCCACTGAGTACTTGTGCTGCTTTCGTCCATTCCTCTTCTCTTTCCAGTAACTCTGCTAGCTTTTCACGTATGAGTGTGCTTTGGTCTAGAAATGACACTCCTCTGGGGGCAATCCGGTTCAGTGCACTGAAGTAAACATAGGAACAGCAGTAACATGGATATTGACAGCATTTTCAACAGTGTGGTATGTTGCCTGCTGTGCAAAGCAGTGCAAAAGGCTTGCTTTGAACAACAGTGCAAGAGGCAGAGGCTGTTGATTACATGCTGTCGCTACTTCTGTCGAAAGAGACAGCCACACATGCAATCGAGAATGCTCATGGTCTGACTCCGGAGCAGCAGGTATGATCTCTACATCAATTACTGATGCTGCAGTGACCTGTAAAACTACAGAAGCAAAAGGGTCCGATTGTGCAGCGTGTCACTCACTGTTGTGCAATAGCTTTCTGTACATCTGCCGGTAACTGACTCATGTCCTGTGCAAAGGTTGTCAGCAGCTGACGACTGATGACAAGCGGCACCTCGTCAGACAGCACTGCACAAGCAGGTGCATATCATGATTATTATTCTGCAGCAGCAACAACTGCAGCACTTTCACCTAGAGGAAATTAGACCGCTTACTATGGTCAAGAAAGGCATTGATATCCCCTTCTCCAGCGGACTGCAGAGTAGTGGCCAGTAATTGCTTGTACAGCTCTGCTCTGTGCTTCTGATCTGCGGTCGCAGCTATTTGTGCCAACTGGCTGTCCATGATGCTGCACACCGGTGACAGGAGTACTTCCAAATCGTTGCACTTCTAAGCTGCAGTGGATTGAGCCTAGCCACTGCACCCTTCGGCACTTGCCGAGGGGACTGTGGAATCAGTGCTGATCACTACTTGTCAGGTGCACATCCAGGCGCCTTGGCCAGCTGAGCAAGACCCTATGTGCAGCATAGAAGACAGTATTAGCGAAAGCAGCAATGATGTTGTGCTTAATCCTATGTCTGCAACAGAACTGTCCGGAGCGGTAGCTGTCCAGTCGGTTGCCATACGGTTAGTTGAGCTACGAAGCCCAATCACAATAAACCTGTGCAATATCATAATCTATAATGGAAGTTTGTGTTGTTTGAGCTCCCACAATGAGACGTGAGAACAGTCTATAAGTTTCAAAACTGTTCGGCAAGTACTGTCAATCGTACATGGTAGTCGCAGTCATTCAATGAGAAGCATTAATACTCGTTTCTGCGTTTGAATGGCGAGCCGGCCTGCGTTGCTTTGAACATCAAGCCAGCGTACAACCACCACCAAAGGCAGATATCGGGACAATGTCAGACTCCGACGATGATATGCCTATGATTGCACGCCGTAGGCCCCAAGGCGAGGCACAGACGGCTGCTGTAGCTGAGAAGCCACCTACACCATCTACAGCACCTGTGAAGGAAGAAAGGGGGGCTCAACCGGCAGCAGCTGCAGAAACAGCGAAACAGGAAGCCACACAGCAGCAACAGAGCACCAAACCAGATGTCCAGCCACCTGCCGAATCTGCCGCACCTGTGAAGCCAGCTGAAGTCAAGCAGGAAGCTGACCAGGATAGTTCAGATGAATCGGACGACGACCTGCCACTGGCAGCTAGGTCCAAGGCCACAGGTAAGCAGCAGTGACACTAGCTCGCAGTGTCCTCTGTGACAATCATGACGTAAATTTGTGTGTACACATGCAGATACTGGTGCTGCCAGCAACCAAGCCGCAGAGGTGGGTGCAAGCCAAGAGTTGGAATTCAGATGACAGACAAACATTTGTGCACACATTCAAACCACAGCCGCACCGCTGTTGCCACTAGATGCACTGCTAGGTACCACCTGCTGCTTCACATGCTGATTTCAAGCAGTGCACATATCAAGCAGTGCACATAGGTGCAATGGCAACTACTGAAAGTAGAGTGTTTTTTCATTGTGGCATGCTCGTCGGAAAGTCTGCTTTGTCCGCTGCTGGGATGTAGAATGGCCACCAAGGACCGAACAAGCAGGGAGACAAACAGACACGTGGTGCAGAACCAACAGAAAGCAAGCCAGCAGTCAACAGAAGAAGCAGTGATGGAGGTGCCAAGAAGGCAGCAGCAAATGGCCAAGCAGCAGCGAAGCAGCATAAGGAAGTTAAGCATGAGAAGCAGCCAACGAACAAAGCTGCTTCAGCAGCAATGAAGAAGAGTTCAGCAGCCAAACCGGAGAAGGCTGCTGCTAGTGCTGCTGCGGCAAAGCAACCGAGGGTGAAGAAAGAATTTGATTTGCCAGGACAAACGCGTGAGACACCTGATGAGGTGGGTGGTCAAAGGCCAGGATGCTACTGATTCACAGCTCAAGAGTATTATTTAGCAGGCTCACGTGACCAGGTTGTAGCTGTGGGCTTTGCAGTTCAGCACTGTGCATCAACTGCCAGGCCTTATGCATATGTGCAGCTAGGCACTGTTGGCTTGGTTGCTTTTCAAGTTGCTGTGCTTGCATGAGCTCAGTGTCTTTGTACCATAGGCAGCATATACTGCTGCACTGCTTATGTGGACTCAACCTGTTCTGTCTTGCAAATTATTGCAGACGGATCCGCTGCGGAAGTTCTACACCTCACTGCTGCAGGAGAAGCCAGACAGTTTCATGGCCAGGAAATGGCAAGTGGACTGATGCTGTGTACATGAACAGCATGCTGACTGCTTGCTGCATTCAGGTTTTTGACATTCTGCAATTCTGCGCATCTGTTTTGGATCCTCCAGTTTTCTGCCGTCCAAACATGCGGTTTTGCGAATAGCTCGCACAGCAGTTTGTGCGGTGGTTACATCCTGCAGGTGTGTCATGAACGGACTGCTGTCAAAAGAGGAGGCAGAGCAGTTTATCAGACAAAACAAGGGAGGCAAAGCAGCAGCAGCAACACCAACCAAGACAGCAGCGGGTAGATCGCAAGCAGGAGCAAAAAGACCAGCAGGTGATGACGTACACAATATGATGTATTCAGCAGCCTGAAGCCCCTAGCAGACTTCAAGCGTGGCCTGCAGCTTTCACCTCGCCGACTTGGCATGGTCCTGGTGACCTGACCTGTAGTGCCTTCCTGCAAGAACATGGCATGACTCAGTTATGACTGCTCTTGGCGGCAACAGTGCCAAGGCACCTGGTGTTGTTGCAGCTAGCAAGCCACCGCAAGCCAGTTGAAGTTCAGGCACATATGCAATCATCTTGTGTGATACAACCTGACATGCATCATGTGTTGTGCTGTTTACTTGTTTTGCGATGCAGCTTCAGCAGGGAAGAAGGCTCCTGCTGCCAAGAAGGCAGCTGCAGGGGAGGCCAAGCCAAAAGCCAAGGCAGCACCCAAACGCAAAGCAGCGGCTAAGAAGAAGGTCAAGCTGGACTGGGATGACTCGGAGTCTGAGGAGGCAGATGATGACAGCAGCAGCAGCGATGATGATGTGCCGCTAGCACAGCGCAAGTCGATCAAGGCATGAGGCAGCTAGCACCCCCATCAACTCACAGCAGGACAGCAGCTGTCTTTGTGGGCGTGAACTTGCAACTTTGAGTTTGTTGGACATTATAGCTGACAAATTCCCTACTTTAGGCACCTGCAGCCGCTGTATTTTGTACTTGCTGGCTCTGCTCTGTATTTGGCAGGAAGGTGATTGCAGGTGTAGGTGCGTAGACCTGTTGGTTGGCATGCGATCCTCCTTGACATCAATGACCCACTGCTGTAGATGTCTTAGCAGCAATTTTGTTCTTTCCGTGACTGTGAGCACACTTGTGATGCTAGTCAAATGCTGGGCTTCCTCTGTATGCATTTTTGGATGCATTGCCACAGCATCTCTAAATGCCTCCTTTACTTGCGCTTCAGCTGACATGCTGGGGTGCATAAGTCTAGGCGTTGTTGGTTGGAATTAGTTTGGTTTCATCTGGGTGGGCCATGATTGGGTTGTAATTGAGGGTTCTTTCTGGTGTTTGAGCTTTGGGTTGCAACCCACCTAGCAGCATACCTCTCTGCATGTGAACCACATGTTGTGGGATTTGTATGAGAGCTGGGTATCATACCCAAGGCTTGGCAGTTCGTTGAGCCCCAGATGGCATGTCTTCAGGAACCCACTGCCAGTGTTGCTGTCTGACATAAATAGAACACTTTCACAGTCATAGCACATGTTGCTAGGCATGAAAGATGATGTTGGCAGTGCCTGTTGGTCAATGGCGAGGTTATACTGTATCGACATAGTGTGACGATGTTGTATGCTGACTAAATTTGAATAACAACGGACTTCCTTGGTGCCAAATTTCCTGACTCATGCTCAAGATATCTAGGGAGCTGTCGCATGCCGCATGAGTCACTGTCACACTGCAGTAGATTCTACGCGATCATAATCTCTAGAAACTGCTAGTAGTGATGGCATACTTTGCTAGGCCTGGTACGGTATCAGTGAGCAGGTGATCTTCTGCCACCGTGCAGTGCATGCGATGCCTATCACATAAGACGACTCATGACTCCAACATGAGCAGCTGATGTGGAAGTTTTGTACCGTACAACTGTGACAGTCGCCCGCCTGCATGATCTCACAGCATCTAGAGCAATGGCTATAGTCATCAAACGGTTCCACATGCTGCTGCTGCAGTCTTTGCATGCATGCTGCTGTAGTCACTGAGATGTACATGCCCTGTGATAGCGGCAACACGTCTTTGGAGACGCACCCACAAGAAAGGCATCCCAATGAACGAGGTCTATGTCTGAATATGCAAGGTATGCCACCATGGCAGTAAAACACTGGTTGCCACACCACGGTAGTAGCAATGTCAGCCTATCATAATTTAGTTGGGCGCACTGCTTGGAAGTTGTGAAGTGTTTCTGATACCACCGGACTCTCCACCCCATCACTGCTGTGCTGCAGCTGCTGCTCTCTGCTGTGCCTTGTGTGTGTCACCAGCTACTACTGAGCGCAGACCAAGCTCTACAACCACGCGGTCATAAGCAGCCCTGCAACATGTGATCAACAAGCTGTGAGTGATAGGAACTGACAGCAGACAGACACATGATCAAAAGTGATACACAGTACATCACAATGTCTTCCTTACTGCATACAGCAGCATAGGTCTGGAGCTCCTGCAAAAAGTTCAACAACTCCGCCACAGAGTCGAAGATGTCACAGAAGCAAAAGACACAGGTGCACCATCAGGGTCAATGGTGTTTGGCCAGGCATGCACACACTCCATTGCCACTCTATTCACATTTTCTGTCTTGAGCCTACCTATTAGTCCTGTACAAGTAACGCATTAGGCTCTTGCGTTGGCTGAGCACTGCCTCAAGGCCACGCTTGCTGCTGGAGTCCTTGCGGTTCTCCTTCAGATGTGTGCTGATTTGCTGCACACGGGCTGTTAGGCGGGCTATCTGCACTTCTGTACTGCCGACATCCTTGTCGTGGTGTGAGTAGGTTGACACCCGTGTCAGATCAATATTCTCCTTGTTCTTGAATGACGCACTGCAAACGCAAGCGAAATATTCCACATGCAGCACATCCAAAAACAGAACGACGATCTTCTAGACAGGGGAGGGTGTCAAGCATTGCATGTGGTTGGCATGTGTTGATAGCAGGTCAGCATCAAACAACTCCCAGCAGCATCTGAGCCACGGCAGAGTTACTTCGTCAGTCTAAAGGTACACCTGAAGCTGCATGACAATGACACGCAATCCAGGTGCTGGTGCCTGACAAGCTGGAAAGCAGGTTCTCAAACAGGATGTAGTCTCTAAACGCAGCAATGAGTATGGTATCTCATTCGTCCAAACACTGAATACTATGATGCAAATAGCTACGTCACAACTTACCAGCTCTGCAACTGTGCACGCTGCACGCGAGGCGCCTTCACTGCGGATTGCCCGAAAGCACCTGCATCCATCAGTACCCATACAACTCAGCACCTAGCTGGCTACTTGCCTGCCGCATTGACGACAAAAGCACACACGCCAACATTATGTAGAGTTTCTGACCTGAACATGCTGTTTTCTGATACAAGGCAGCCATTTCGAATGTCGGCTTGACTTGGGTGACCTGTGTTGCGAATAATGAGCAAGCAGATACGTAAACGTCATAAAGGTACTTTTCAACCAACTTGCCGGTGCTGTAAGGTGACACGGCGCCCAATGCTTACGGGCCAATCAACCAGGACCGCGTGCTCAACCCTGACCAATTACTGCAATTCCTCCTCCCAGCTGCACATTCAGTGCAAGTGCGACTGAAGAGGTCAAGTGTAGACGTTACGTCGTATGTGGGGGCTGTTGCTGACGCGAATCTGCCGGCCACAACTAGCAATCGACCTGAGGCAGCCACCACCATGCTTCGGAACAAGTTAGACCAGCCTGCTGTTAGCAAGCGTTCGGCTTCTGTAAGTGAAATTTGTCGCCAATGAGCCAGCCTTTGGCAGTTCCGGCTAGTTGCAGCAATGCCTGGTACCGTCCCACCAGTTCCTGACTCTCTGCGTTGTGTGTCTTATGCAGACACGTGCAGCCTTCTCAGTTGGTTACACACCAGTACGAAGCGTGCAGCGGTGTGGCTCCAGGCAGACCCGCGCGCCTATCTGCCAAGGTCTGCTGTTACTGTGATAGAGACAGCAAAGGAGTGTGCACGTTGATGTCACGTGCAGTGTGCTTGTGTTATAAGCCTCACCTGTCCACAGCAAGCCACTGTTGATGAACGTTTCTGGGACACTCAGCAGACTGTTTGCAGATGCCAGTAGTCTGACCAGGTGGCAGACCACCACCTGCCTGACTGTGTTCTGTGTCCAGTGCTCTGCTTAATCTGTTGTCAATGTATTTTTTGCATGCAGCTGCCGCAGCGGATGCAGCTACAGCATATAAAGGTGATCTTCTAAACACATCATACTATCCTACCAGAGCAGATGCAGCCAACGTCAACAAGCGCTGGTACATCATTGATGCTGAGGGACAGACGCTTGGCCGACTTGCCACATTGGCAGCAACTTACATCAGGTAACCTTCATAGGGCACTATGTGTTATGTCAGCAGCAACTGGAAGGACAGGTGTCACAAGTCCCATGATGCAGGGTCGGGCCTTGTTTGAACATGTCACTTGTGCTATGTTCCTGGCTTGAGTATGAGAGCATTGCTGTGCAAGTTACCTTGCAGGCTTTGTACTCTCAGTCAGCGCTGCGGATGTATCTACTGCTCAACAGTTCAGCAATTCTGCCCAGCTGTAGAATGACTGTCATGTACTCACTTGCGTGAATCAATTGGTGGCTTCCAGGGGCAAGCACCTGCCTACCTACTCCCCATCCATGGACATGGGCAGCTATGTTGTTGTCATCAATGCCGAAAAGGTGCAGGTCACAGGCAACAAAGCAACAGATAAGACCTACTTCAGACACGTAAATGGCAGACCAGGCAGCTGGAAGATTGAGTCATTTAACGAGTTGCAGAGGGTGAGTGTTTATACTCGTGCGCTTGACAAGACAGCCTCATGCCATTGAAGCACACTCACAGATATTTGCTGCCACATATGCTGTGTCATTATGTTGCTTACTGGGTCAACAACTTGACAGTACAGAATCAATGAGGTTTGCACTGCATCAGGTTGCATCTCATCTGCATGCATTGCTGAGGTCAAGTGAGCAACAGCAAGGCACTATGCTGGTGTCATGTGCAGTGAGCAGAGTCCAGGTCTACTCACAACTACATCATGTCTTGCATGCCTGAGCTGTCAGCTGCTTGTTGTCTGCCTGCAGCGAATCCCTGAGCGGATTATTGAGCATGCTGTGAAGGGGATGTTGCCAAAGGGCAGGCTGGGCCGTGATATCAGGCTGCACTTGAAAGTTTTCAAGGGAGCAGCACACCCACATGAAGCTCAACAGCCAACAGACATCACCAACCGCATCAGTGCAAAGCCAGCACCTGCTCAGTAAGATCGCAGACAAAGCGGGTTTCAGGGATGATGGGTTGTGGTGCTAGGTCGGGCGGATGGGTTGTTATGACTGCGCCCACATAGATGCTTCATTAGCAATAGTAATCCAATGGTTGGTGGCATCCTCAAGCCTTTGCAACAGTGGCCTTGCCTCAACGTCTGAGGTTTGATCATTCATACTGTAATATCCAGCGCTGCAGAGCCGATACAAACTGCTGCAGTTACAGGAAATAGTGTGCTGGCTGGGTGGGTGTGGCAGATAAGGAGGGTCCTTACATACTACTTACGAGCCAGGTCGCAGCTGCTGAGGTATCTAAAAGATACAAAATCCTGGGCTCTGGGTGGCGGGCCCAGTGCTTTTATTCAGCTGTACTAGGCATCTTACTTCGTAACAGTGTAGGTGAGACAGGCACGACGTTGGCTAAAGCGGGACTAGATGTGTCACTGCTGGACTTTGCTGCTGCACAACTGGGCAAGTAGAGGGCTCTGCATACATTCAGGCAAGCTATGTGTTTATGTTGTTGCTTTCACCATGCCTAGCATCGCGTGTTACGACTTAGAAAGTGTTTTATGTAACAGTGTTGCATAACTAACTCGTTTACATCCACTCAGGACCACGATTTGCACCGCTTCTACGAGTACATGCTCGTGATTGCCACAGATAGTAATCATGTGATAGCGGCATCGTAAGCCGGAGAACTTCCCGTCATGATAGCCAAAGATGCGGTGTCTGGTAGCCTGACCGTCAGGGGTGGGGTTACTGTACCAGGTGTCACATCCAGCCGTAGTGCAGACATTGCTATCCGATATGTGGGATGTTGATAGCTGGCAATTATTAGGTGAGAAAGTACCTGAGTGTATAGCAAAGGAGCCTTGTGCCACACAGTCTAAGAATGTATTCTCTCCCATAAGCTCAAGCACCATCGTATCTGTGGTCTCAAGCTGCAATGCTGTAGATTTAAAACTATCATTCCTTCATCGTAAAAGTCGCCACACCAGCATGAGCACACAGTGCACGTGGCTGCAAGCTGGTCCATGCCTTGTGGTACGCCCTCACTCGGCTCCCAGTGCGTCAGGACTTCTAGTACGGCAAAGATGTCGCAAATGGGTGCATTTAGCAGGTGCTATGGCACTGAGAGCAGATACTGCAGGCTGCCAGGCCATCCTGCTTTGTAGCAGCAACAGCTGGCAGACAGCTTGTACCTGTAGGCATCACAACATGCACCCAGCAAGACATGTCTGTTGGCGTGAACATCACCGACGAAGGCATTGTCAAGACCTCATGTGCCTGAGCAGTGCAGGAGACCGTGCAGAGTCGCAGCCAATAGCAGAAACGACACAGAGCCAGCAAGCAGGCTTGCAAGCAGACTCTGGCAGCAGTGAGTCCTTGCTAGGAAGGCAGTATACTGCTGCATTGATGCCCAATCTTGAGCAGCAGGTAACACCCAGGTGAGGCAAGACAGTGCACCGCAACCTGTGTTGAATGTCAATCATGGGGAGAGTCTGGAGTTGCCCAGTGCGTCATACCAACAGGTGCACCACTTAGTGATATTGATGTATATTTGTAGGAGTAGCTGTTGCTTGTCGGAATCAGCCAGCATTGCATTTTACTTTGATGCATGAGCCAAATCTCCTTTTATACATGTCAGACGCTGCTGTTGCCGATGCACTCACTGAACTGACAGGATACCTCTTTGGTGTGGTAATGCAGGGTCCATCCTTTGTTAGCCTGGCTTCCCCCGCCTCTTAGACACCATACACAGGGCCTGCTGGGCTTCCTGCGTGCCTGCTGGCGACTGCTTCCAGAATTTGCATCACCTAGCCTCCCCGAGGCTCTCAGGCGGTTGGCTTTGGTGCTAGGGGCCAGTCTTGTGATGATTGTAGTGATCAGCACCATAGACAGCGCATGGTTGTACTTGTACTTATTGAGTGCACGGCGTGTGCCAGTAGCAGCATAAAACCCGTGACTGCCCACTTGAACATGGTTTAGGCTTATGTAATCAACTTCAGGCTTCCTCATCTGTTGTCCGACAACATGATTCAATGCAGATTAGCAATGTTTTCGATTGTATACAGTATCATTTATCTAGTAAAGTAATAAATCCTCAGCAGCTGCTTGGTCCTTGGGATATGGCATATGCAGCATGTTGAGTGTGGTTTTTCAAGGGGTCCGCTCAAATCTGTACGGTTCATAGCCATGCATTTAATCTCCTCGTGGCTGGAGTGAGTGTCTCTACATGTATCGTGTCTCAGACACAGTGGCGGTTGGTTACTAAGTTGGGTGTGGGGACTTGGAGCAGGTTGAAATACCCACTGGTCACTTGTGGCGAAATGGTGGAGTGCTGGGCAGTACTGTTCTAGCTGCAACAGCGTGTGTTGTTGGTCAACTCAGTTGACTGGGACCGGGGCAGTGCTTGTCACGGCAGTACTGATCGATTCAGGAGACCACCTCCCATGTAACAAGCTCATCATCATCATCTCTACTACTACTGCAAAACGAGTCAAAGAATTCTTTTCCAGTCAGCTTGACAATGGGTTAACAGGCTCAAGTGACTGATTTCCTTGTCGCTCAGGCAAGCAGCTAACTACGCCAATGCTCTCATATACAATCGCTTCCTCACAACACAACGTGTGCAACTGACAATGTGTGCAACTCATTGAGCAATATTCATGACACATGCCAAGCTGCACGGGCCATGCCATATGCATAAGAAACATAGCAAGCACACAGAAAGCACAACATGTAACATGTACAATATGTAGCTTGCTTGTCCAGTAGACACATGCTGCGCAACGAACAGCGTCAACAACTGCATGTTTAGATGCTCCGGTAGCCAGCTGAGCATCAACCGTCACACACACAGCACATCAAGAGCAACCTGGATACAGTCTCCGAGATTCGGTGCTGAACAAACATGACTGCAACCATATGCCTGCAGAAAGCCTATAGCCTGCAGGACCTATCCACCTGCTGCAGTCCATATTTTGCAATCTGAGCGAGTGTGTTGCATGGTGAAGAACCTGCACCCTTGGTTAGATTTGTGCCAACCTGCACAACTCCCATAAACCATAGCGGTACACATCCCAGCTGCAATAGGTCAGTAACAGCACACATGTCATACCGCTTCACTGCAGCATCACTTGCATCGCTCCAGCACCTGGTAACCTGTGCTACCCTGCGAGAGGAAGCCAACTCTGAGCAACCCTGCATACGCAGCAGAGGCATACAACCTGCATATGGCACACGTTCTGCTGCAGACTGTGCTGCCTGTCCACTCAACACCAACCTGCGTATGGTTGTATTTGCATGCACAGTTCCCTGCATTTAACAGGCACACCTGCAATCCTGTCCCTGCACATGTACGATACAACCTGCATCCTGCACATGGAAACAGCCAGCAGTACTCCCCTTCTGCTTGCTGACCACATCCACTTGTTGCTCCCACTGAAACACCACCACATTGAGAGACATGTAGATACAGCATGAGGTTGGGACAAGGCGTCTGGTCGGCTTGCTCATGAGCCTCATCAACTGACTACAGAGTACAAGCATGCCAGCACCCTGCTCACCATGCATTAATTGTGTCGAGACTGCTGAAACGCTGTCACTGAGGAGGCGGGTAAGGGTAAGCTGGTGGCGGTGCATACATAGGGTAGCCAGCATCAGGTGGTGGAGCTGGGAAGCCACCAGGCATGGGATACCCTGGCATTGGTCCTGGTGCTCCCCCAGGTGCACCACCACCCCCGGATCTGTCTCTATTCCAGCTGGCAATGCGGGCTCGCCTCTCTGCTGAGTTGTCCCTGCCACCACCACCACCACCGCCACGCCTGTCCGGGCTGCGGCCACGTCTGTCTCTGCGATCAAAGTCACGCCCTCTGTCCCTGCCTCCAAAGTCGCGGCCCCCACCCCTTCTGTCTGGGCTGCGCCGACGATCACGGCTGCGGCTGCGTTCACGATTCTTGTAACGACCCCACAGCACCTTGCGCAGGTCCCTGCCAACAATGAAGGTCATGATGTCAAGGCCTGTCTGCCCTGTTGGCTGAACAGCAACGACCAGGTTAAAAGTACTATCAGAACATAGCTTCAACGCTTCGATTCAGATCGCTAGGCCTCTAGACAAGCGGCTGACACACTGATATTGCTGTATATGCAGCTTGCAAAGTTACGAAGTTGGATTGTAATGCCTTAGGTACTGAGCTGCCGCTGTACTTACTTGCCAATAGGTTTGATGTGCATGAAGTTGCAGTATCCACCTCTATTGCATGTGTTCTCCTCGTACTGCCTGCACGTGGCTTCTCTGAAGTCTGTCACAGGTGAAAACTCAGCATTGACAGGCCTTCCTGCGTAGTAGCGACCTTGCAGTGCCTGCAGTGCCTTGGCAGCCGCCTCCTCATCTCTGAACTTCACGTATACATTGCCTACCATGTGGTCGGCTAGATTGTCACATACGTTGAGATTCTCTATTTCCCCATACTGTGCAAGTTCCTCAAATACATCTTCATAAAAATCCTGCACACACAGACCACAGCACCCCACTTTCTTGATGAGTACAACGGAAGCAGCAGCTGTAAG
>LWCB01013507.1:0-10515 GCA_001630525.1 Coelastrella sp. M60 | reverse complement strand
TTTCAGAGCCTACGACATGTCTCAGCGATCTTCTGGGTGGCGGCCCCTTAGAAGCAGCAATATCATCAGCTTACTGTTGTGATTGCATGCATCTTGCTGCACGAGCCAAATTACTCTTTCCTTTCACACCTGCTTTACTCCGCAGAATGCTGACCAGGTGACCCGTCAGAAGTACCCAACTGTGCTGAGTGCTACACCCTGCTGCACAAGCCAACTGTGTGTTACCTGATGCACAGTGTGCAGCTGCATCAGCATCCAGTATGTTGCGTGGCCAAGTGCTTTCCATATATCTACACCAACGGAAGGCCATCCATGACGCTGCAAGACCCATCCACGTCCTTGCTGCTGCTGAGACCAACTGCAACAAGCTCTTTCATATACTAAAAGGGACCTCAACAGCTTGTCCATATGAAGTGCAGCGACTGGTCTGTGATGCCTGCGATGGTACGGTGCTTAAAAACAAAGTCTTGGCTGATGCAATGCCTCCTTGAAGAACACACACTCACTGAATGCTTGTCACATCAGCAGAGACTGGTCAGTCGTCTGCTTCCCTGCTGTGCCTGATGCAGCATGCTGTAGCATAGTCAGGGGCAGCTGACATGCGGGATTGATAGAATACTACATGGTTGTATACATGCTGTATGCCACTGCAACTTGCCTTGCCGTCTACACACAAAGAGGCCAGCCAAGTCAACATGCCCTTGGCTATGCTTGCGCTGTGATCACTGCATGACTGGGTGATGTGCCATCACTGCTTGCTTGCCGTTGCTCTCCAATGCCCTGACACAAGCTCTGCCATCTTGAGTCAACAGCACCTGATTGCCTCTTTTGATTGCGACCGACTGCAGTTGCTCAACCATTCAGACAATCTGCTGTGCTGCCCCCATCATCTGATTTAATCCGCCTTCTTAGACCCCAGAAGTTCAGAGGTGTCTAGCTTAGCCTGGACCAACTTTGGGAATATCATGATGTTCTGACAAACTGGCCAAATGCTCATTGAACTCCTTGACCCTATCACGATACCCCTTGCCTGCCATCTTCCGCAACCGCTCCTCCTCCAGTTTTCGCTGACGTTCTTCGTGTCGCTTCTCCGCTTCTGTGCGCCTGTCTGCAGTGGGTGCGGGCGTTGGCAGAATGTACCCATCTTTTGTTTTGACAGGCTCTGCTGCTTTTGGAGCCTTTTCATCGCCCTCGCCCTCTCCTGCGGTGTTAGTGAGGGCCAGGTCCGTAGTGGATGACTTCTTCTTTTTCTTTTTTACTCCTCCCTTCAGAGTATCGGCGCCCTTCAGCTTCAGCTTGCCCCCAACGAATGACATCCTGTGGTCTGCTTACTGGCGCTGCTGTTGCTGTTGGAATGAGGGATCTGCTGTCACGTAGTGGTATACCACAAGAAGGACCATAATAAGTATGCCCAGCCAGCTCTGCGAGAGGAGGGACAGTACCATCGTTCAGTTGAAGTGCCTTGCGGTTGAAATGTCCTGCTTCTTCTTGACACCATCCCAAAGCATGTACACAGACAAGAAGGTCACAAGTTGATAGAACACTTACAGTGAACTCGCCGAGTTCCCGATCTCCTATCATACTTTCACTGCTTCCCCGAGTGGGTTGTCTCCGTCGCCTGTGGGCCAGTAAAATGCGACATCTACATCACTGTTCTATGTCCAGCCATATGCCTGGTATGGGGCTTGATGGTGCTGGGGCAACACTACTGTCGGGAACTCGCGGGTCGTGTGTTGCTGAAAACGCGGCTTTTGAGGTCTGCTGCAGCTAGTACGCAGTTATGCTGCTCAGAACATGTCAACAATCATTTTAATGACTGCTGAGCCGTGTTCTTGCCCCGCTTCTTCTAGTGTCGCTGAGCCCTCCTGCCAGCACACACACTTGTATCTGTCAGGCCTGCCTGGCCATCAGCGTTTTCGCATGGCATCATGAGGCCCGTGGCAACAAGGCCACAAGATGTTACTGTTGATGCTGATTCACACGGCTTGCACCCCACGTCATTCGACGATGAAGCACAGCAGTCCTTACTGAGTCCCAGTGCACAGTCCACTCCATCTGTCGATTTTTCTGATGATCCGTTGTCCCCTGCACATACTCCGGACAAAGTGTACCGCTACCTCTATGCTTCACATGCCCTGGCTCGCTGGGCGTGGAGAACATGGGAGTTCAGTGTGGTAAGCCAAGAGTTCTGTTGTCTGCGTACCTGAGATTGCCTTCTGGTATGTTCCAGCAGCTCTGTACAAAGGCTGCCAGTTTGTCGATACAGCACTCCAAACAATGTCATACAATATACAATCACAATATATACGTTCTACAACTGGCAGGGATCTTTAGCACAGCTGCATCGAATCCACAGCAGCAATGCACCCCGCTTGGCACCTGCTTGCTGAATAGTATCACCAGTTGCAGTCACTCAACATTCCAGCTAGACGTATCCCCCAACAGTAGCTGCCGTTCATATACACTGATAACACCACAGCAATGTGCTCTATTTCTCCTTACACCAGGCCCTTATACTGATGCAGCTGCATCCAGAGTCATTGCTGCTGGTGTCAGCATATGGACTCTTGGACAACCTCGTTCGGTTGGTACTGGGCTCATACATCGGACAATATGTAGATAGGTGTGTGATGCTGATTCAACGCACTCACACACATTGAATGCATCCGCGCCAACGCAGCAGCATCTGTCCATGCATGCTGCTGCACTTGTTATACAATGTCTGAAATGAGGTTCCTGTGTATGTGAAAGTAAAGGGCCCACCTAGTGCTGCTTATGGCAGCTTCAGGAAACTTCAAACTTTAGTAATCCAGCAATGCATTTCAACTGCAGCAGTTCCCCGCAGCACACCTGTGCCCCACCATTCACATGCCAATGCAGCCTGTTTTGAATGTGAACAACGCTGCATATGACGATTATACATTGCCACTACAGAAGGGGCAGAGAGGCTGTTATATGGTCATGCGTTGCTGCTGGCCTGCATGTTGAAATTTTCCGAATGCAACTGCATCTGTCCCGCTGAACTGCCATCGCACAGGTCTGATCGGTTGCGCGGGGCTGTCAGCTGCTATGGAATCCAAAACATCTGCATTGCCACCTCAGCAGCAGCAGCAGGAGCGCTTGTTTGGCTCCGGGACCACCAACAAGCAACTCTCACACCAACAGTAAGCAGAGAACTCAGCTCTGGCTTTCATTCATTCAGTTGCTTTCTACTTTGCCCAGCAGTCACTGCACCACAGCAATGGCAACGTATGTACTTATTGCATGTAAGCTGGTGTGTCATAAACAAAGCTCCCTGTTGCACATCCTTACACAGCGTTATGCTTTGCAAGTGCACTTTGTCTCTTGATCATCTGCATTTCACAGACTTCTTGAAAACTTCACTTACTTCGCAACGTCTACTTCACGTATTGACATTTTCTTTCTCAGCTGTACTGGACCTTGCTCGTTATCTGTGTTATTTCTGGCGCCAGCAGCAGCATTGGCAGTCTTGGCGCAGCTATAGCAGTTGAGCGGGAATATCCCAAGATCCTCTGTGGACCAAACACCCTACAGCTGAGCAAAGTCAACTCAGGTCCGTCCAACCTTCTGCAAATACAGAGTTCATGAATCACCATACTTACAGCCCAACCCCTGCAGCACCAGCCTCGTTTTGGACCTTGCGTATACATGTGTCGTGTTTTCCGAGTGTAGTGCACAGCATCCATGGGCCGCTGCTTACTGTGGTACTGGAATTCGCTGGCAGGGCGAGCTTCTGACCGACTACGTTCCCTTTGTGTGCAGGTAATCCGGGTGTTCTTGGAGTGTGGTCTGAGCAGACTTCAGCGTCCCTCTCAACTTACAGCGTGTCCCAGTATCCACGTGGCGGCCCTAGTTGCATGATGCATCAACCTGCTGTACATGTTTCATGTTGTGCTTTCTGTGTGCTTGCTATGTTTCTTATCTACTTGGGCCATGTATGATAGAGACACAATCATCCTGTTTTTTACACAGAAGTAGTTGGAACATATGTCGCAGATGTCATCTTGTTGTGACACGTGCAGGTTGCGAAATATGACTCACTACAACTGTTACTGCTGAATCTGCTGCTGCACCTTCTGCTGAACCTACTGCTGCATCTACTGCTGCAGTAATGCGCGCCATTGACCTCTCTAGCCAGATGCTAGCACCTGTAGTAGCAGGTTTCTTGATGACTTACTCCTCGATAATCACCGCAGTAGCAGTGCAGACACTGTACTGTGTTGGAGTATGGCTGCCTGAGTGCCTACTGCTGTCAGCAGCGCATCATGTAGCACCAGTGCTCAGGTGGGTGGGCAAGAAAATGACCATCACGTTTACACACTTAGGTTTGCAGAGAACCACCTGCTCTGTCACATTTATGATACATATGTAAGTATTTACAATATTTATTATAATACATTATAATTAGTTTAAATATTTAACTATCTAACTGCAACTGTTTCATAGACTTTACATGTATATGCATCTAACTATCTACATATGTCTGTTTCATCAACATTGTTGGCGTCTGTCGAGGTTCGGCCGTGTTTCTGTCAACTCTGTTGTATTCTTGCTGTTTTGGAGCTGTTGGAGTGCATGCTATTCGCTGCTAAGAAATGCCTGTAAGTGTCAAGCACCTTGGTGTGCATCACTAGCAAGTATCTATGCAGATGCTCTTGCTCAAGTTGCTGGACACCTTGGATTCTGATTATGTGTGTCTGATTTCACTCGACAATTAATATGCTGCTGCTGCTGCCACGTCTCATCTGCTTCACAGTGCCCCAAAGTCCAATCAACCCCACCATACCACACACAAAAGGCGTCACCCGTTATTCCTTCTTTTGGGCTACTCAGGCTGGAAGATCTACTTCCAGCAACCCACACTGCTGCCCGGCTTGGCTCTTGCTCTGCTGTATCTGACCGTGTTGTCACTGGGGTTCCTAATGACGTCATATTTGGCATGGAGGGGCATGTCAGGTGAGAAATATAACGCTACAATACCTTGTTCGACAAGATGTTGTAACTTAAAACATCCTGATTTAACAAGGGTTCAGCAGATGCATTGTACAGAGGATTGACAAAAAGCCATCAAAATTGCTATCTAAGAGTTTCCTTTGGAACCCCTTCAGGTCTCCTTGGCAGCAAGAGTGGGTTTCATGATCGCCAGTGCCCACACTTGGGATCCTGTGCTATATGGATGCATGTTTTGCTGCACCCTATGATGTGGTTCGAAGCTATCCAAAGATGTATATCGTGGGGTTAACATGCCTGGTATGGTGTGATTTGCTGCTGTAGAAGCCACACTGAGTCTGTTCAGAGCAGCAGGAGCTCTATCAGGATTACTAGCAACAGTGGTCTTTCAACCACTGCAGCGCTGCCTGGGTCTAGTGACTTCAGGCACGATCGGCATCTGCTGGCAGCTGCTCTGCCTGTTACTGGGTGTTACACCGGTTGTTATAACACATGTTACAAACTGGCAAGGTCCAGCTCTCCAGGGAACTCACTTTGGATTAAGTATCAGCAGCTACCACACCTTGTCAGCAGGGGATTATAAAGTTGACGTATCAGCGAGTGATCCATTCACAGCTGCTGCAAATGGTTCGAATGGAAATGCGGAAGTTGTGCTGTATATGCTGCTGTGCGGTTTAGTGGCATCTCGATTGGGGTTGTGGTTGTTTGATCTTGTGGTGTCACAGCTGCAGCAGGAGCAGGTCCCAGACAACCAACTTGGTGAGTACAACTTGATGCATGGGCCACTGTGGTACATGGTGCCAGCTGTACTGCAATAAGCTGAATAGTATTCCTTGTGTGTTGCACTTCTGCGTGGATAATGGGAATGTGTAGCCATATCATACAAATTGAACATGACGTAGCAGTGTAGGCACAGGCCGCCAGATGCTTTGAATACTTTGGCGCTGCTAGCAACAAAGATCATCACAAGCATGTCTGCGCACCCTTGGTGGACCTACTGCTGGCTCAATGATACAGTACACTTATTGTCCTTGCAACCTTGTCCTGCTGATATATGATCAACTTCTTGAGTTTAAGCATGTACGCGCAACTTTAGGCAGGTAACCAAGAACACTTCTGCTTGCCTGAATGTATGCTTGATGTTGCGACACTGATACATTCAATATCCTTGCACACTTCTCCTGCAGGCACTGTGAGCGGAGTACAGAACAGCATACAGAGCTTCTTTGAGATTCTATCCTTTGTTGCGGGATGCATCATACACAAGCCCGAGCAGTTCCATTGGTTGATGTTTGGGTCGTGTGCTGCAGTGATGGCAGCTGCTGGTTTGTACATAACCCACATCAGCAGGCAAGGGCACAAGGGGAGCGACGTGGGTGCGCCCGCAAGTATGCCTGAAGGGTGACTGAGCCACTAGTGGATCCGATACACCACCTGATGACAGTTGTGGGGATTGCTAGTTCATTGTAGTACGTGTGAAGGCGCTGACAACTGAGTCCAACCTGCGATCTGGGTTAATTGCCCTAGTTTACCATATCTGTGGCATTCAATGCACAGTGCACAGTGTCTATTGAGGCCTGCATTCAATGCTGCTAGACATGTCGGGCTGCTGCTGCTCAGCAGTGCACGGTCACCCTCGACCAATGGTGCAGTGCCAGCTGCTGTGTTGTCAGCCATCATTCCACCATCGGTAATTCAGATTGTTGCACGAGCCATACTCCCTTCAACCAGATTCTGATAGCATGTGTTGCAAAACAGCTGCAAACATCTGCATGGAGTGCAATGCCTGTTAGCCTGCAGCAGCTGATGATGAACTCGAGCTTGTGATAACCTTGAGTGAGTTTTAACATTGCCATGGTGGTGTTCAGAGACAGTCACAACGTACTGATGATGCAACAAGCATCATAAGCATGTGTGCAGTCTGCTGCACCATGCACCGCAGGGGCAGGGCTGCTGCTCTAGAGATTTGTATGCCAAACTTGTGTCTGAATGTCTACCCATCTCCCCGCAGCAGATCAAGTAGAGTGTTGGACGGTCTTATTACATGGTCAATATGCACAATAACATCTGTACAGATGCAATGATAACCATATGTGCTGGCTATCATAGGTAGATCGGCGGTGCTGACAACAGTTTGAAATTACTCGACTCTCCAAACAACCAGCTAGTATCCCAATAGTAATAACAATGACAGCGATAATCTAGCACACTCCCACCTGCTTTGACAAGTGCAGTCCTTCTCAGGCTCAGGCCAAATACGGCACACCAGCACAACTCCAAACTTTCTGCACAAGCTGGTGACAAAGAGAACACAGAAGCAGCAGATATCACTGCAACCGATCCAGTCAACTTGAGCGCGTGGATGAGAGCTCAATGCCCAATGGCCGTATGGCCAGAGTGGGTCAACTTGTTTGTTTGTAGGAGTGTGCATGCATATGTGAACTCAACCCTCTGTGGACTGATCTTATCAAGCAAGTGTCAAACCCCTGGGGCCAACATCAGACAAATGGGCACTGGATGTACGTGTATACACCCAAGCACTGGATGTACGTGTATACACCCAAGCACAATCCACTTCATGAGTGCAGTGCATGCAAACAGGACGTGCAAAGTTTGAAAGCTGCGAACAATGCAGCAGCAAGACAGATCCTGCAGATAGTACAAGATGCAACAACGCGTACTGCTCTATGCTGGGGGTTAGAACAGTCAGCTATCAATGGATGCCAGTTCCATCCGCAATGCAACCACATGAGTACAGCTTGTCTATTGAATGGACGATGCAGAGCAGTAGCCACCAGCTCCCAAGCTGGTCCCAAGCGCAGCTTCCTCATGCAGACTCCACATAAGTTCGGACAGGCAAATTTCGGACAGGCGAAGGGTGCCGATGCTCTGTAAGTGTAGTCAACACCCACTCACCTGCAACGGCGTGCAGGGTGCACAACAGCACCAGAAACAGCAATCACCACGCAACCGACCAACAGAACACAAGCACAGAGTTCTCAGCTACCCCGTCAGCAACTCCAACAAACACCTGTACCTCGGTTTCTGAACAAGGTCCATGTGAGATTCAGTGCAGCCACACGCTGCACAGCATGGATGCAATCTGCCACCACCATCCCAGTGTTGCAATCACCTCACGTACCACATTTCAGACACGCACCAATGCGATCACAGCTAATGACGAGCGGTGTGCAATACACCTAGGTCACTCATCAATTTGCACTATCAACATCACAGCAAAAGCAGGGTGCCAAACACGACTTGATGCAGTGCAGATTGCAGGATCACCAGCTATGTTGCCTTTCGGCAGCCAACCTATGAATTCGCCAGTTGACGGCACAACACAGCACTTGCAAAAGGTCAGCAAGGCACCATTCACAATCACCCAAGAAGCCTGCATCCAATTGTTGGACAACTCCGATACAACAAGATACCCTTCTGATGAAGCAACACACCCTGCTCACCAAACAACAAAACGAAGCTCACATGCAGAACGCATGAACCTGCCTGACGGGCAACACTCAAGAACCAATACCGGCTCACACAACCCTGTCGTGCAAACCACAATGTGACGTATTACTCGACTAACACATGCAATACTTATTGAGTATTATTCATAAGCAATAAACACTGACCAGGTCACGTCCGATCCTATGACTGATAAAGGATACCATGCACCCCGTCACCATCAATGGTTGCACTTTCCAATACTCAGCACAGCCTACAACAGCCCTGCACGAACCTGAAAAGTGTGCTGCTACTGCTGTTGACCTCACGACACATGTGTGGTGGTGTGTCGACACTGCTAAAGCAATGAGAACAGATCTTCATGTGCACCCCTATCCCTTATGTGTATCAAGACCAAGAACAACCACCCTGTGCTGCAAACCACTTGTTGTTGCAAACCACTTGTTGTATACTGACAGAACCACACCAAGGGGCCAATTGCTGGGAGAACACCCACACTGCGTGTCTTACTGTAACACCCGCTGCTGACAGTACCACAAGCGCAACAGCTAGGGCTTGCTGCATCTTTCACCCTGTGTGAAGCTAATGCATGCCGTAGGCAACGCTGAATTCAAACAATGCACCTTGAGCACTAGATAGACTCCTGATTGTTCACAGTTGCTTGATGCAGAAGCAGGATATGCCATGGCTTGTGCATGTGCATATCTGCAGCACTGCCCCGTACACATCCAAAAGAACAGTAATAATCTGTACAATAAGATCAGCATAATGTATGCCTCCCAAATCCCACTAGCAAGCTTATATTCTGTACAGCAACATACAACTCAAGCTGTGCATGCAGGCTAAGCACAGGACTGACCTTGCCAATAAACAGCAGTGAAAGCAGACAGTACCCAAGGACTGGCTGTAAGGAGGACAACTGCCTCAGCCAGACATGTCAGTCACTCAGTACAGCACCTCTAAAACATCACTCTGGTATGAGTTCTGCTTCGTATGCTGCCAACACCCATAGCCAAGCAGCGCTCAACGTTCTGGGCATACAGCCACAACAGTGCTGAAGAAACGACACACTGTGCGCTGCCAAGGGGGAAAAAACAGGAGAGCTGTAACCCTCACAAAGCGGCGTTTTGAGGCCAAGTTAAAACAAGAGAACCAACCAACATGCAACAGTGCCTTGAATAAGTACCCGCACAGTTCCAGAAAAGCAGTGTGCAAGACATGGTTGCCCGATGCCTTTGCACTACCTACTGTATGCACTGGACAATGCATATGCCAGCGACCAGAACAAGGGGCAGCAAACATGAACTGAACCCCAAAGCACGTGGAGCATCATCTGCTGTCATTGGATTCTTGTCTGGCAATCGTGTCAGAACTGCACCGCGTAACTGCAGCAGTTGGCCAAGCAGTTACTGATTGCCTGCCTTGCATAAGATGCACACACATTTGTAAGACAACTCACATCCACCCAGAGTAGGCCCAAACTGAGAGCAATGAGGCATATGACCGCAACACCCAGATACCAGATGATTGCATGTACACGACTGATAGAGCCTCCTGACCAGCTAGCAGGCCCTGCAGATCCAACTCCGGCCCAACACAGAGGATCAGCCCACAACCCAAATGAATAGCCTCTGCAATGCTCTAAGAAGCACCCGAACCACCAGCAAAGAACGCCAAATGCACCAGAAATTCAACAACGGCCATCCAGTACTGCTTTAGCGGAATGAAGAACAGCAGAGTGCATGGAATCCTAAAGGTCATGGAGAAACTGGTTGGCATCTAGGTTCACATGCACATATGATCCAGACAGCTTGGATCCCCGGGAGCTGCTGCGAGTTGCGAGCAGTGTCTGACTGTCATGCGTCCTGGTGCTTCTGTCCGGAATCGACAGATGCTGATCGCGGGCAGGCGTCAGAGGCTGCTGTTGGCTGCCTGCTGTGGATGAGCCAACGATACCTGCGCCCACTGCTACATTTGGCCGGACAACTGGCACCACAGGCAGCGGGACCAGGGCCTGTTGCTGGGCGAGAGCTGCCTGCTGCTGCTGCTGCTGCTGCTGTTGTAGAAGTACTTGCT
>LWCB01013506.1:0-10200 GCA_001630525.1 Coelastrella sp. M60 | reverse complement strand
CATGTGTTTGTGCCATCCCATAAGTTGCTTGTGCAGTCAGGTTTGAGAATACAGCAGCTACTGAAGCAGAGCAGCAGCAGTCAGATTGCCTCCGAAGGAAGCTTGCAGCTATCATTGCACAGCAGCGGGAAAAACAGGGGTGGCTTCTCACCTAGGAGCCTCACGCTGCTGTTGTACTCTGTTGCGCGGCTGCAGCTGCAACCGCAGGAGCAACTACTGCAGCAGCTGTGGCAGGAGCTACAGCACGACAGGAGACAAGATGAGCAAATTGCTTCCTTTGACTGGATGAGGCATGATGTGTCTGCTGAAACTTCTGGCACCAAGTCTGCTGCTGCAGCTGCTGTTGGAACGCACATTGGTGACGGCAGTTCTGGGGCACTGGGTAGACACAGCTGCTGCAACAGTGACAACAGCATGAGCGGACCTGTTGCACCAGCAGCAGCAGATGCTGCTTGTCAGGTTGACAGCTGGGTTGCAGCAGTGTACTGCCAGACAACTGAGATCCTCTGGCAGTACAACGCGCAGGACCTCGCACTGTTGGCCTGGGGCTTAGCAAGACATCAGCAGCAAAGCAGCGGGCAGGTACATTTGTACAGTACCACAAAACATGTTTCACCTGAGTGGTTTGCTACATATTTGCAAGTTGCTGCCAGGCAGCTGCAGCAAGGGAGATTTACATCACAGGGTATCAGCATGATGCTCTGGGGTTTAGGCACCCTTGTCACCAGGGAAACCCTTGGTGTCAGTCAGCCTGGCATCAGCGATGGCCAATCTCAGCTGGCGATATCAGCAGCGGCTGCTGCCTTTTGGGCAGGTTTAGAGCAGCAAACGATCCAGAAACTTGGAGACTTCAACAGTCATGAAGTAGCCAACCTGTTATGGGGTGCTGGGGCATTGTGCAGATACAAGCCTTTGCAGAATCAGCCAAGCAGGGAATGGGCCGACCTTTTAGCTTGCCACTGCTTAGACGGTGTTGAGCAGCTCTCGGGCTATCAGCTTGTGTCAGCATTGCAGGCGTTGATTTGGCTGAAGCACCCCAGAGGTCTTCATCTGCTGCAGCAATCACTGTCAGAAGCTTGGTCCGCTAGGTTATCTGCTGCTGGGTCACAGGAGCTGCTGTTGCTGCTTCGAGCATGTATGTACTACAAGCATACACCAGAGCCAGCTGCCCTGCAGCAGCTGCTGATGTCACTGAGACGACAAGCAGGTAGCATGGCTGGTGGACACGTCGCGCAAGTGCTGTATCTGTTGGGCAAGATGCAGCAGCAGCATACCAAGCGGCAGAATAAGGTGCTACTGCAGCAGCTGGGTGCTGCCAAATCAGCTGCTATCGCTGGATGTAGGCTTCATACCATTACACGCAGCAGCAGCAACAGCAGCCTGCTGGTGTATAAGGGTTCCAGTGCAGTACAGCAGCAACAGATGCAGCAACCTCCAGCTGTGCAGCAGTTGTGGCTGGTACCTGGTGTCGTGCAGAGTGAGCTGGTACAGCACGTCAGCAGCAAGCTAGCTTGCTGTTCAGTACTGGAAGTGTCTCTGATGATGTGGGGGATAGCCCAGCTTGCAGGAACTGGCCTGCATCATCATCATCAGGAGCAGCAGCAGCAGCAGCGAATGCAGGATAAGGAGTGCATGCGCCACATCAGCACTCCAGGAGAGCAGCATGTAGGTAGCTCAATAAGCAGCGCTGACTTGCACGAAGCACTTGCAGGCGTCTTTGCTGATCAGGCCGTAGGTAAGCAGCTGCTTCAAGAGGTGTACCAATACAGCTTGAAGAACTTGCAGCGGTTGTCAGCAAATCAGGTTGCTATGCTGCTGCATGCAATGCACAAGTTGGGAGTGCTGAATCCCCCACCAGAGTGGCTGACAGCTGTTATGGGGCAGTTGAGCAGTCACATGGGCGAGCTTCATGGTCAGGGTTTAGCTGTGCTGATTGTGTCGCTCTCTTCGTTCAATTGGAGTCCGCCTAGAGGCTGGTTGGAGATGTATTTGGAAGCAGTAGCAGGAGTAGATGCTGCTGGGGGTCTCAGCACAGAGTGGCAGCAGGCCTGTGTGTTGAATGGTCTGTCTGCAATGGACCCTATAATGGGGCAGAAGTGGTTGCATCGCATGAACAGCAGGGTTAGGTTAACAAAGAGGGCATGTACTGTTGATAGCCCTAGCAGCACTAGCGGTAGGACTAGCAGCAACGCAAAGTTAGTCAAGTTCAATGGCATCCATACTGCTGCTGCATAAGCAGCCCTGCAGCGCTCAAGAGCTGCACACTGGCGTTATCTGGGTGGTGATACGGGTAATGGTTTTTGCTCATGGCCACAAGTTGAGTGACAACCACACTGTGGTCACACCCGCCAGCTGCTTGTGTGACACATGGCCACTGTTAATATGCTGCCATAGCAGGTACTCAGTGTGTTAATATACTTGCACAGCGTGACCTGGGATAGAATGCGTGTGCCAGTGTTTGGCTGCAGTCTTCACATTGATATGGCCATGAGTGCGTCTGTACATGTACGCTTCTGGACGCGTACACAGGGCTAGTATACAACATATACATATTCAACTCTAGAGATCTGCTACTGGGAGAACTCCCCAAGGTAGGTTGACAACATTCTAGATTGTATGCAAGATCGCAGGGTTGCAAAACTTTTGTCATGAGCCTTTTGTCATGGTGACCGTCACCGGTTGAACCGTTTACCTGCCTTTGCGTCTGCATGCCATGCACTTGACTTTGAAAGTTGATTATGTATACAAGGTACCTGCTCTGAATTTCTGATTTCTTCAGCCTGGTTGCTGAGCATATCTCAATATCTTTACATCCAACATGCTTGTCAACAACTGAGCAAATCCTCCAGACTCGGTCTCGACACAAAGCAGGAAATCCCCAGCAGCAGCAATAGTGCAGTTGTGCTCTCAGACTGACAAAACTGCAACTCAGTTCCTGTCGAACAGGACAAAGAGTTCCCAGTGCATATGTTGTTGGAGTCAACTTGTTTCATTCATCCAACTACGTGCGTCCAATGTATATATGCAATACAACATGGCATGCCACATATTGTGCCAGAAGTTGCTAATCCAGCACAACGGGTGTGCACATCCGCTGGCACAACTTGAAGAGCCATGCCAGTGGCAGCGAGTACTCAACAGATTGGTCCAACATACTTGACGAAAGCCCACTTATAGGCAACTCCAAACACCGCAAACAGACTCTGATGATTGTGGTTTATTCTTACTGCTGGCATCTCTAGAGCGTTGTGATAACACAATCCACAATTGCATTGCGTAACCAGGTGTGTCTCAAGGACAGCACTCTTCATCGACACCAAGATCAGTCATAAACAGAAACACCCTGGTCTTGCTTGGCTGATAACATTTCATAGTGGACTGCTGCACCGGCTACAAGCAAACATCATCTCTCAGCAGGAGCCAGCCCACATTTGTCACCCACACCCAAGCACAGAAGTGCAGTGGCAACCATCTCTGACTGATAATTTATCCTTTAAAAGGACTTGATAGAAAGCTTTTGATTCAACCCAGCCTGCTGAAAGCACCATCTTGAAGCACTGTCTGTCACAACTATCAATCTGGTTCTCAGTGAACTCTACAAAAGCTTGTTCAAAACTGCATGCACGCCGTTGACGTCTACAATCTGCGTCTGCAATTGCAAGCACTTGCTGAACCCGATGTTGCCGTGTGCTTGTACTACAAGTAAGTTACAAACCAGCAATGCCCAGCAGTGCCGTCTCAGCAATTTGCTTTGACACTTGTGCCTCTGGCATAGCAGCCACCGCCATTGCCACATGTTGAGATCCAGTTGTTACATGCATACGCGGCATCACCTTCTGAGTGACCCCACCAGATGGTTACGGGGCCGATGCACTGGGCGTCCAGGTAGCATAGCCAGTGACTCTCTGTCTGCTGCAGCTTCCTGCTGTTGAAGCTGTTGGTGGGTACAGTGGATCCCCTCAGAGGTGAAGCGGAGACGGAAGCAGACACCACCAGCAGCACAAATGCTGCAAACACCAGACGTGAGGGGCGAGCTCTGCAGCAGAAGACAACACCACAGCCAGAGGGAGAGCAGATTGGTGGAGGGAGACGGGACAGCAGCAGCAAGCAGTACAGCGACAGCAATGGTTCAGTAATGGCGTCACGGTAGTTGCGCAGCAAGTGAGAAATACGCACTGCATAAGACGAACACGCTGGCTAGCAAGCTCTCTGTATCTGTTTCAATCAAGCCACTGATGCATCAAGCCACATATGTCCATGCGCACGCCTTGTACGTAGAAGTGTATACTGCACAAGTGTCAGGTTCAATCACGGCGGTTTCTCGTCAAGCGCATGTCTCGAACCGGTACCCGTCTGCATCCAGCTGGCAGCAGGCATCAGCAAGTGCCATGTACATCAATTCCAACGCAGCAAGTCAAGCAAATCCGCATAACCTTCATTCACCTGATCATCTTCTCCAGCTTCTTGGCCGATCCGGTGGATGAGGGCACTGGTGCGTCACGCAAGTAGTACGTTTTACGTACTTCGATTGTGATATTCGTGGGTCGACGTCTCCTTGCAGTCCTGTACCGTTGCTGTTGTACAATCGTATCCAGCACGGACTCACTAAGTCAGTGACCGACTTTTATGGCATGCACCGCCCTTCATTTGCACTTGCCTTGCTGCATCCGTCATCGGCGACCGACGTCGGTGGCACTGCATCCAAATGTACACTGTAGGTCTAGCTGACTGGCGTAAGCGCTTTCCGTCCGATGTTGACGAGGTACCGCGGTACCGCCGGTGCGGCGCAGTGGTACTGCGGTGTTCCTGTCCACAGCTGGGTACTGCGATTTTGGTGGTCCGCACAGCATGCATGAGCACAATGTAAACACACATGTATGCACAAGCAACAAGTCACTACACTTGTTCTCTAGGAGGCAACCTCCCTTGTATCGATCTCAACTTCAACAACCAACACATTCAATGAAAGTTTCAACCACTGTTTGCGTCACGGATGCTCCTATGACCTGACAATTATCTTATATTGATAAACCCTACTGAGTCCCTTCTGCCTAGAAGGCTTACCCAGAGGGTGATTTTGTCTTGTGGTATGGCTGGCTCAGCCAGCCGATTGTATCTGACCCAAGGGCCTCGTGGCCGGAGTGGGTGTTACTACTACTGACGGAAACAAAATCACAAACCACAGAATTGTCCAGCATTGGCATGAGTGTTGTTTGTAGCATGAGCCATGAGTATGATGTAACTTTATGTAACTTATCTATTATGATGTAACTTATTAAATCTGCAGGAGCAGGTGCAATGTTGAGCCCAGACATGATTCAAACAGGGGTCAATCTGCCAACTGCCAATCTGGGACGGGGACATTCAATAGGTTTGTTCAAGTTGAACAAACCTAGCATGCACTGTGTTCGCCATTGGTCAGTTGAGCCAGCCACCATTGACCCTCCCTTGACAAAAAGGGGTGAAAATTTATAAAGTGAATGCAAGCGGCTCTGCTTTGAGCTACAGCAGCAGATTGCAATGCAAGTTCTTCAAGGCCTAGAGACGTGCATTTTAGGGTACTGCTGCCGAGCAGTCAGGGCCTGAGGTGCAGCTGGAGGTTGATAGCTGACAGGCCGCATAACACTGCTGCCAGCAGCAGGAGGAGGAGACACACTCCTGATAGGCTGGTACACCACTTCTTGCTGCTGCTGCTGCTGCTGCTGCTGCTGCTGCTGCCTATACGGATACTGCTGCTGCTGGTGATACTGCTGCTGAGGATATGGCTGGTACTGCTGCTGGTACTGTGGCTGATACCGGCTGGCCTGCTGCTGACAGCCTGTCACGGTGATCCAGATGAGCCCTGGACAACAGCAGAAGACAAAGGAGCTCTGGAGCAGTACCCACTGGTGGAGGGTAAGTACTACATAGTATGACTATGGTCCTGCAGCTGCATGAGTTGCAGCTGGTGAGGTTGTATACACTATGTAGGGTTTGAAGTGTTAGGTGTGAGGTGTAAGGTTAGATGTTACCATGCTGTAGTGTGTGAGGTGCAGCTGGTGAGGTCGTAGGGTTTGAAAGATTAGGTGTTATCCTGCTGTAGATTGTGAGGGCTTTGTAGTGTCTCTTTGCTGCAGCATCATGGGCAGAAGGTTGCACATTGCAGGCTCCTTGTATGCAATTGCTGTGTGACTGGCCTGCTGATGCTTACTACTGCTTGACTCTCTGTAAAAAAACAAAACAAGCAAGCCCGCTCCGGCCATACCGTATGGCCCGTGATGGCCCGTGATGGCTCTTGCGCATTTGACTCCATGAGGGATGTACTACATGGCATGTATGCCATAAATGATTTCACTCACTGAGTGGACAGTGTCCTGCAAGTCAGTCTCACACACCTGATGTGATTTCTTCACCAGTCACCTGCCAGTTTGGAACACAATGGCCATGACAACAAGCTTATGGTGCAACCAGGTGGGCATGTGCTCAGCGGCTTGTGCCAACAAGTGCCCTGTTGACTTCTATCAGCCATTGCTGAGTGAGCATACTGTACTCCAGCAGACAGCAAACCTACATTGTTCTACAAGGTCCATGTCTGGTATATGCCATCAGTGCTCTCAATCATATTCACTGTTCTTGCTGTGATTGAAGGTGCCACTCGGGGGCCTTTCTGTTGCTGATCATGTTCAAAATGTGAACATCATATCATTGTTGTGTCCGACAGGCTGGAGGCTCCGGCAGGCAAGAGCTTCTATTCTGTACAGGAGGTGCTTTGAGCCGATAACATTATATAACACTATATAGCCTCGCTTTAGCATCAGTGGCTGGTATCAAGGCATCTATCTCCTCAGGAGGGCAGCCAACACGCATCACTGAACAGGATCAGCTGCAGATGGAAGCCGGGGAGGACCAGATTCAGGCGCATACAGGATGTGAAAACAAAACCATTGATCAATCACAGACAATTGACTGGGGCTACTTCAGTAAAGCCATGTGGGCTGCAGTTTTAAGTCTTTGCACTCAACAAAGTGCGTGATAGAATTAACATGCAGATGTGAACATGTACATATGAACATGTGTTGATTTATTTGTAGGTGTGACACTGTCCATGGCCATAGTTTAAACACCTGCTGTGTAACGAGTCAAACAAAACTAAGCTGTGTCGCTGGCATTGTGGTACATGCAGGTGGCAGCACTGCAGGGCATCTGTAACTGAGAAAGTGACTACAACTGCTGCGCAAGTGGGCCCCTCCAGCATACATCAAAACTGTATCATGGCAGAAGATTGCCGCCAAAATGAATGATGTTGGCAGCGTGCGGCTTCAGAAGTTTCTAGTGAAGGAGGTAGCAGACCAGGTCCTTGCTGCTGTTGCTGAACAAGATCAGGCAGAAGGGGTGCAGAGGGGCAAGATATCTGGCTTTACTGCTGGGTACAATACTATTCGTAGTCACCGGGTCAGATGGGATGTCTTTGGGATGCATATGGTTTAGGGTCTGTTGCAGGCTGGACAGCTGTAGGTCAACCTCGCAAGCAGCGTTACCTTAGATACACCGGCCAGCCACAACACCCAGCAGCTGCTGATGGAGATAATGCAGAGAACAATGTTGTGCTGTTCAGCACTGCTGCTGCTGCTGCTGCTGCTGCTGCTGCTGCTGGGGGTTTAACAAACAAACAAACAAACAAAGTAACCCACTCCGGCCATGCGGCCCTTGGGCAATGGGGGTTAGCTTGCTTGTGTCAGGCCGAGCTAACTGAGTCTGGAGCTTTTGCTCAGTTGCTAATGAGCATGTTGGATGTACAGATATTAAAACATGCTGGAAAGATCAGCAGATTCAAAGCACTTACCTTTCTGTCACCTTTTGCAACCTTCCGACATTGTCAGCAGCGGCTCATCAGTAGCCTACAGTGTAAGTCAGATAGATAACTTTACAGCCAGTGTGATGTGAGCCACCGAGACGCGTTTCGCCCTTGCTCAAGGGGCTCGTCAGTCGGCACAAAGACCACACCAAGTGATCATCAGTCTACCAAACGGCGGTTGTCGGGCTTGAGCAGCAGCACCGCGAAGGTGGACTCTGCACTGCGGACTGATATTTGGTTCAGAGTTACCCAGCTCTCTGCGTTGCCTCGTAATGCCCGCAGACTGGGTTCATCAGCTTCGCTCAACCAGCAGTCAACCAGCAGTCACACCGGCTGTGGCACATGCCAGTTGGTGATTGGCTTCAGACATAAGTGTACTTGTGCACACTGTACTGGTTGAATTTCCTATCACACCTTGATCGGGCAATTCGCCCTGGCTGCAACACATTTGCCAGACAGTCTTGACTTTGACTGGGCCTGTGGCGAACACGTTGACCCACAGGTGCGCAAGCCCAACAGTTCGTGCGTCCGCATCGTTACAGGCCCCCTAAGTGAATGTTATGAAAGCGAGTCTGGCAGTGCGTGGCTGCTAGGAAACAAATGCTGGAGTTTATACAAACCCTGTCCTGCTACTGGTCAGTTACTTCAATGCAGCTGCGCCTGCTGTGATCCTCGTACTTCAGGTCTGCTTGCATTACAGTTGGGATTGTGGCTGGCTTTGGACCCGTGCCGTTGCCTCAAGACAGTTGGCTCGATCCCACAACAGCCAGGCCATGAATCTTCAATAAGTTGGGCGTTGACTATAGATGGGAGAGCCAATGCAGGTTTCTAGTCCCCCATCAGAGCAACATGTGCGATGCGAGCAGCTTACTTGCACGGACTCACTGCGCCAACAGCAAAGTCGGGGGTCCGAGTGCGTCTGCCGTTTGTGTTTTGGAGGAGATAGAGATGGTCTAGTGGCTCCCTGCAGCTGCAGAGGATCTATGCAGCTTATACATGTTGAGTGAGTAGTGCCGCACCTCAATCGTATCTGCCTGCTCGTAATCCCGCCCTCATTGTCCGCGAAGCTTACAAGAGCGTGCCTAGCTGCTCACAGGCACATACTGTCTCTCCCGTCGTCAGCACTTGAGCGCATGCATGTGCACATGGCTCACTGCATGAGCTTCACTCGCTGCAGCTGCTTCTGTTGTGCTCATGTAGGTGCCTTCAGCGTTGGCAGCGCATGCTGTGGCAGGCAAGACAGTACTATCGAGCCCTTCATTGCGATGTGTGCAGGCAGCCATATCGTCAACAGTTTGCAGCATTTCCCTCACAGCAACGGACTTCTTGGTTGGACCGAGCACAGCAGCTGGTACAGCGGCTATGCGCTAGACCTGAGCTGGCCTTCAAAGCATGGCGTTACTGCATAGTGTTCGGTGGCGTGGCAGCAGGTACTCACAGGGGCATGACTGGCTTTAAGGCAGGAGTATCAGCAGGCATGAAGTCAGCCAAGCCATTAGCAGCCTTCACCTTCAAGCTCATGCCTCAACTCAGTATCCTGGCGGCTGCCTTACCGCACTTGCAGCCGATCCTGCGCAGTATGCTACGTTGCAGCTTTGCTGTGATGGCAGCAGAAGTTGTGCTTGCTGGTGCAGCAGGCCTATTCTGTGGGGGTTTACTGGGATTCTGCTTGGGCACTGTGGGAGTGGTGAGATTCACAGCAGACTGCAGCTGCCATGCTGCGTCACTGGCAGCCCTCCTTGCAGCACGGCTGACAAAAAGCAGAAGTGGCATTGCGTCAAAGGGGCTCAAACCATCCTTGTTGCAGTTGCGAGCACCATGCTAACCTCCTGAGCATTCAGAACACCAGTGATAGTGTTTCCAGCACAGCATGCAATATATAACAACTCTGGCAAGCAGCGACAGGCTATTTCCTGCTGCTGCAGGCATCGTGCACCTAGCGATATGCGGAAAAGAGCTCAAAGGTGCTTGTGCAGTTAGTCCGCCTGGCTCTTGTTGACGGCACGTTGTATTTTTTGGCAACCTTCTGGTTGCATGTAGTGTAGTATAGGCTTTTTGGAGTTAGTGGTGGTGGTGTATGCCAACTGGTATGGATGTAGGCACAGAGGTGTTTCGTAATCACTCAACTATACTACTGACTCATTGATATTGCGGCATGGCGCGCATGTATGCCATGCATGCAATCAAAGACTTGTGCTAACAACTCATCGTCTACAAGGGCTGGGGTTCCATGCACGGTTGTTCGTAGTTTGTGATGTGAGCGCTGCAGTTTTCTACAGCAGCAGATGTACATCAAGTCCGTTGAGGTGTACTTTATCCAGGTTATTTGCATGCCCGGAAGTTTTGTTGTTTGTTGCACTACATTG
>LWCB01013496.1:0-15228 GCA_001630525.1 Coelastrella sp. M60 | reverse complement strand
TAATTGTCGACTTGCTTATAGGCAGGATCGCTTACCAACTCAACCTGAGTTGCAATTGAGTTGTCGTGATATAAAGCGTGCTTGCAAGAGCTCTCCTTGCTCCCAACAACTTAGTGCGCACAAAGTTGTATACAAAGGACCTTCCTGAAGGGATCATTCATGCAATGCATGGGTCATGATCATTGTCAGCAAAATTCGTACCTTAAGTTTTGAAAGCAGTGGCTTGAGTTGAGTACTAGATTGGCATGGTCCGACCAATGGTGCTTGTATACAAAACAGTGCAATACAAGTGCCATTTCGACAAATTGGTGTGGTGGCTACCACAATTCCGTAGACAGTTTTTGACTTATCCTGGGTTGATGGCGCGTTTGCATGATCTTTCAGCAGTCCTGGAGATTTCATGTCGTGACCCAGACTCTCAGTGATTCGACGTCCTCAGGAATGTATTCAATGACCAGGATTCATTGCAGGACCAGACGTTGACCTTTGCTACCAATGTAGTCATGCCCAAATGGGGGTCTAGATGTGTATGAGCACCTGGTGTAGCATTTCATAATTATTCAGCATCTCTGCTGCGTGCTCATGCCTCAGAGATAACATGCTGAAGAGACGGCTCCATGACATTGACAGAATCAAGCTGAGAATCTACACTCAGGCTGCACCCCTATCTTGTAAACTTTATCCTTGTCACACGGTGTGACCGAACGAGTACCAGTGACAGTGACACCCTGTATCATCTCATAGACTCATGGAATTTGGTTCCCAAGAAGAAAGTTGTTACAGTGTGCAATACATGTGTTTATGACCTTACAAGTGTTGTGTGTATGGTGCACTGTTGGCAGAGAGCTCACACTGCCCCAGGCCTGCTTGCAGCACTCAGTTTGCGCATGCTCGATGTGCCCTGTACCACACGGCAGAAATGAAATACTCATGCTCACACTGCTGTGCCATAACTTACACTCATATGCAGGACAGCCCCCCGAGAAGTTGAATGCCCTAAGGCGATGTGCATATACCCTCATCAACAGTGCATTACCCAATTCACAGGACTCCTGGTAAGTGCTGTATACAAGCTCAAAAATCACAAAAGCCCCGGTGACTACAAAACATAGCAAAGCATCGCATGCTGCTACTTGGCTAACCACCGCTTCATATGTTCAGCTTCCAGCAGGGTCATCTAATTGAGCGGTAATCGACCCACAACCAATGCTGCAAGAGTTCCTGCCACCTCCTCTGCCTGTACCTTGTTCAGTGATTGTAGTAAGCAGAGAACCTGGCAGCAACGTCATTCGCAGCATTCACTGGAGCCTGCGCAGCAGTGCTTTTGGACAAACTGCTGTATCCAACAGCAACAGCTGCAGGTGGAGACGTCAGCCCCGCCAAGGCAGCAGCAGGGACCTTCCTTGGTTGTCCATTGGGTGCCAGCACACGTGTCACAGTGCTGGACGGTCTACTGCTGCCGTTGCTGCTGTTGTTGCTTGCAGGGCTCCTCCAACCACTGCTGGCAAATTCGCTGCTTTGGCTGAACACGCCCTGAGGTTGTGCCTTAGTCCTGTTTGCTGCTGTCACAGTGTCAGTGTGGAGTGTAGCTCGCAAGCTGGCAATGCTGCTGCTTGCAGTGAACAGTGTGTTATTGCTGTAGGGTGAGTGTCGGTCTCTATGTGCTGATGCACTGCGATGGCTGCTGCTGCTGCCACTAGTCAAGGAAGAGCGCATCGGAACCTGCTGGCTGACCGGTCTGCTACCTAACAGGCTCCCGGTCAGGGGTCCAGCATTAGTTGATGTACTGCTGTTACCGAACAGCCGTTGAGGAGTCACACCCCTGCCAACTACCCTGTTTCCTGCCCCAGTGCCGCTGCTGTTGCCGCTGCTGCTCCCGCTGCTAGGTGTTCTGATGAGGCCTGATCGGCTGATGTCGCTGCTACTGCTGTTGGGTGTGCTGCATGCAATTCGCTCCTGTAGCTGCTTGAGTGACAGGTCGGAGAGGCTCTTGTCCAGACCAGGAGTCACAGGAGTGAGCAGAGCTCCTGAGCTGTGGTCCCCTGTGAAATGCAGATCACATGAAGAGATGAGAATCACCGTTTCATCAAACATGTGTATCACGCCCAATAAGGACCCTGCACAAGATACTCATGTGTGAAGAGGTCAGGTCTGGCAGGCATGCTCTGTGTGGTTGCAGCAAGTGCTGCATGCAGCTGTGATGAGCTGGTTACGAGATCAATGTGTATCTATCAACTGCACTGACACATCATGTATCTCCATCCACTCACTTGCGCTCGCAGACTGTACAAGCAACCCTGCTCTGCTAGAAGCTCCTTCATCTGCACTTCTGCCTGTAGCATCTACCACCAAGTTGACTGTGCCAGCTCCACCTGCACTGCCTCTGCCAGCAGCCTCTTTGCTGCTGATCACAGACAGAGCTGCAGGAGCTGGTGTGATACCCCACATGAGTGCTGGCGGTTGAGGCCCATGCACTGCCCTGTAGGCGTCCCCTTCCATCCACATGATTCGCTGGATATCCTTGATGAAGCCTTGCTGGGGGCCAATCACTGAACCTGGTCTACATACTCTAATGTAACCAATTACCTCCTCTGCAGTGAATCTGTAGTGCTTCATGATGTACGAACAAATCAACACACCTGTGCGGCCAAGGCCAGCCTTGCAGTGGATGGCCAAAGCACCTGGTGTGCTTTCTGCAATTGACAGAAACTTGAGGAGAATCTCTTGTGAAGGGCACGAGCCATCCGGGAAGTACAACTCATGGTGTTGGAAGCCACCATCCAAGAAGCGTTTGCGATCATATATCTGTAACACAGAAGAGGCAACGGCGTAGAGCAAGTCAGGCACCATTTGAGAGACCCCTTCTATCACCTGCATGCAACTGCTCCTGTCAACTACAGATACAGCAAGCTGCCCGATCAATCACCTTCTTGTTCAGCCTGACAATGCCTTGAACCCCTCTACGCTTGAAGTAATCCCAGTAATCTTCAGGAACCATTGCCCGGAAGCCCACATATGCATGTGGGTTGGCTGCTGGACCACTAAAGGCCACCAGCTTCCCAGGAACTATCCAGTTCAGATCACCGTTCTCGACCTGTGTGCAGCCGGCTAGCAAGTGAGAGTTGCATGCATAGTCTGTACTGTATGTTATCTATAACATGGAACTGTCTGAGGTGCACACTCAATAAAGCCCGTTGACTGCCAGGTCATGCCATTGAGGTCGCCAATGCAAGTTGCACTACTGTGCGGCCTGCAGGTACCTGCTCATAGTGCTCATATTCTGCCAGGTCAAACCTCCAGGTCCCTCCACCAGCATCAATAAATCCACAATCTCGTGCCTTTGCAATGCCCTGCAATACACAATGTTGCACAGCACTCGATGCCAGTCTGAGGCCCAAGCATGGAGGATTAGGAACACAGAAGGCAGATCATCATATGACTACTAACAACATCTGCACAGCATACAGACCTCTGGTGGAAGCTCTGAAGTTCGCCAAAGAACGCTTACTTACCCTTATGCAGTCAATGGGCTGCAGGTTGAAGGTCGGGATACCACAGGAGGCATCCCTGAAAGGCATGTATGGTGCTTGAGGTGCAAGCGGGGCATAGGCATCTTCTGGGCTCCGGTTGAGGTACAATACCTGGAACACTCCAACCTGCAGCACAAGCAAATAATTGCGCACCGCAAGCTGAGGAATCTGCAACCTAGAACTCACTGACATCCTACGCAGGACCCACTCCAGTCGCCCTGCTCATGTGGGGGTTGCTGTGGTCATGAAGTTCGCAGTGAAGCTGATACCTGGCGGTCAGGTGCTGTTCTGCAGAATTATGCAGCTTACTAGGGTGCAATCATTCCCTGGCAACCACTTGCTGGTGCTGATGATGACCATCTCACCAGCACTGCTGCATTTGCCTTGGCTTGTGGTGATGGTCCGGTGTATAAGTACAACCTCTTCGCCAAGTTGTTTGCTTCCTGCATTAGAACGATAAGGTGTGTAGGTTGCTGCAAATAACGGGAGTGCAGCATGTTGCTGTGGATTCCCGGCCTTCCCCGCCTTACCAGCAGCAACTGCTTTGTCTGCTCGCAGAAGCGGTAGGCCTTGCCCAGGTTCAATGGACCAAAATCAGCGTAAAAAGGCTCGTACAACTGCAAAACACAGCAAAGCTTGTAAATGTTTGGTAGGACCAGCTCCGGCACGAGCTCAACCTCCTAGCCCTCACCAGTTCGTTGTCTATGCTATAGGTGATGTGGCTAGCAGCTAAACTGGAGTATCTATAGCTGTCTGGTTGCCGCAAGAAGGCCACATAAAAGCGTCCTGGGACTATCTCCACCGCCTGCAAGTACTGCAAGAGCGTCAAGAGGTGCCATGTCAATAAGCGAGTCTCAGCTGCACGTAGATAGTTTATACCTCTTGAAACTCGTCCATCATATCGTACGTGAGGTAAGAGTGAAAGCAAGCAGCTACTTTCAACACTGCAAAGCGAGCCTGCTGCCTTCTTCGCCTTTGTCATACATCGATAACACACAGATAAGTGCCATCTACCAACAGCACAGGTGGAGCGTTCAGAATGGTGCTGCCTGTAAATGGGGGTGGTGGGACCGCTCGGCTACTGCAGTGACCAGTCGTGAAGTTGGGTCATAGGGGCAGTCAAGGCCTTTAATCGTATTAATAGTTGCATACATATAGATTTTAAGCATCTTGGAGCTGGCCGCAAAACCGAGTTGACCAGCAGCGATGCTCACGAGCCTCACAGGGCCCGACGCCTGGCCCATTCGGAATGTAATTCGCATCTTATGTTGGCTTAGCACCTGAAAGCATAGCGCCGAGAGGTGCCTGCAATTGGCTGCAGCCCCTAATGTCAAGCAGCAATAGCGCTTTGCATACCAGTGTGCATCAGTCTGTGCTGTGTGGTCATTGCAGCCTGCAGAGCCGCGACTATTACTAAGGGAAATCATGGCAACCCGAGATGAAGGTAACAATAGAAAGAAATCATGATGGTTACATGAAGAGCAAAGCATACACACGCCATGGTCCCAAGGTATTACCATCAAGTAGGACAGTAAGAGATAAGGACAAGTTGCTTTGGATTTGCTCATCACTTACCCGGAAGTGAATTCCAGCGGGGCCAAACACTCATCAACCAGCAGAATTATGCCTACCTCGTACGATACGAGATCAAGTTCATGTCAGAACAGCAGCATGTCAGCCGCACCGGAGTGCTTGCATAGGCCTTGCCTCTACAACTGTGCCAGATCCCCTTCCAGCTGTGAGCTGAATGCGTTTACACACAGGAGGTAGCAGGCATGCTTGTACAGACGAACGGTAATGCACCTTTGTTGAGAGCAGCAGCCCTGCTATTGATGTGCAGCAGGCGCCCAACCTGCCAGTGATATATAATCAACTTTGAAAGTCAGGTGCATGTACGCGTAAAAGGAAGTGAATAACAACAGTTCTGCTTGCCTGAATGTATGCAGTGCCCTTTGCTGTCCCATGTGTAAGCAGCTTGAAAGAGTCCATGTCACCTTGCCGGAACATCTATCGCGTCTCACTCACGCAAAATGAAGATGGGTTAGCTCTAGTCCCTTTCGATGTAGCTGCTACACATGGTACAAAATGCGCAGGGACAGAGCCAACGCCATCCGGTCTTGATATCCGTGCGGTGATGGTAGCCGTGTAGACAGTGACCAGGTAGTCACTCTGTCAGTAGTCACAGTGATCAAGATCATGTTGACAGCTAGGTACCCAGCCTCACCATGTGCCACGAGACCTTGGGGGCCAGCAATACTCAAGACAGGATAAGCAACAAACCATCATCACAGCAGTTAGTTGCCAAAGAGGACACTGACTGCTCGCAGCATATGCCAAGCTGCATTGCAGCACAGATGGTCCATGCAACACTACCGGCAGCAGTTGCTGATTGCTGAGCAACCTTCCCTTCATGACATGACAAGCTGTCACATGCTGAGACCTACACCCATAGAGCTGATGCAGCATCAACGTGCATAGAGAATGACTGCCAAGATCCAAACACCCATACTTCCTGTATGCAACAGCAAATGCTGCCAGGTCATAATATGCTGCATGTACCAAAACTGTCTGGCATCACGCAAAAATGTTATAAGCTAGTGCTGGCTGCATACGATTGAGCAGCCAGACTCCTACCAACCGTCATGAAGTTCCTTTCATGAAGCCACACAGCCCTATCTGACTATCGCTTCTTCTTCTCTTTGTGCTGTGGCATCTTCCTTGTGGGTGCAAACTCTCCAAGCTTATGCCCAACCATATTTTCTGTCACCTCTATGCGCGTCATCCTCTTGTTGCCGTTGTGCACAAAAAACACACATCTCAGGAAATCTGGGAGTATCACGCTGGCCCTGCTGTATGTCTTGATCACGGCAGGTGCTGGTGCACCTTGGAACCTTGTCTCATTCCACCATTGTGGGTGTTGGCGGGCCATGGCTATGACATCTTGTAGCAGCTTCACTGCAACATAAGGTCCCTTCCACGCAGATCGTCCTCCCATTCTCCCGCAGCAAGGCTGTCTTGTTTCTGCTGCTGCTGGCGTTCCTGCTGCTGCAGCAGCTGCTGCTGTCCTCTTCCACGCTCAATGAAGTGATACCTAAATCTGTTCAGAACCGGTTCGCATATCACTGTTCTAGGCTTCTGTTGTGCGATGAGCTTTTGTGCTTTTCCACAGGGTACAACAGGTGGCAGCACTATCGCCAGCTGATCTGCTCTAGCAGCTCTGACTGGAGAAAGCTTGAGCTTGCTGAATTTCTCCAATCCAGTATTGACATACAACAAATATTGTTGCTGCGTCTTCGTCACAGCAACTTTGCAATAGGACAAAGGACACAGCACGCAACGAACCAGGTAATCCTGAGCACCAGTTATATGTTTGGCTTGGGAAATAGAAACTTGCCCCGAACATCGCCGGAACACCGTATGCTCAAAGCTTGGCAAGGGAAGCCAGGGCCATCGGCAACATGTTATCGCACTTTGAATCGCTCCGTCAGCAACACCCGGATGTCAATCAGAAGCCCCTGTGCTCTCTTCACAAGGCCGTAAACCTTGCCGAGCAAGACAGCATGAGAGCTGCCATGGATCATTGACCAAGGTCACCGGGTGTATCTCAAGTTTGATTCCTCTCGTCTGGACAACATCTCACGCAGAAAACCAAGACAACATGGCTGATGCACAGAAAGAGGGCTTCCGGAAATACCTTGAAGCAGCAGGTGTCATTGATGCCTTGACCAAAGGTGCCAGCAGCTGAAGAGGGCGCCTCTATAGCATGCAGTGGGCCACTGTGTCTTGAGTCCATCGGCCACCATCACAGTGGCTTGTTTGAAAATTCAAGGCTAATTCAGGACATCTGTTCACATGCAGTGCTTGTATCTTTGTACGAAGAGCCAGACAAACCTAAGCAAGCAATCGAGTGAGTGCAGAAAAAGCTCAAAGGACACTGGCGATTACAGTCTGCTTCGGCGTGTGGTGATGCGAGTCAAAACACACCTTTGGCTATATGCGGTGATGTCATCTGTTGACACTTTCACATGCAGTTACATGAAGGCTTGCCTGGGTGGTCCCACCCCTGCTGAGTATGATGCCTTGCTGGCTGAACGGGAATGCTTGAAACGGGAGCTGGATGATGCTAAACAGCAAATACTGGACTTACAAACAAAGGTGAGTGTACAAAGCTTCTGCACTGACAGCTGTGGCCAAAACCCAGGATGGTTTAGAGAACAAGTTGTTCTACAACAATACTGCCCACTGCAGATGTTACTGCATATGCATGCTTGTGAACACCCAGAGAGAGACACCTTTAGCTCGCCTACCATCACAATTATAATGCAACAGCAGCTTCTGATTGGGCAGTCTGCACAAGCAGCAAGGAGACACATAAGTTCTTCACCTGTGCTGTGCAGTTACAGTCACAAACATGAGATGCACCGCAATCTGATTGGGCACGCACAACATGTGACAGCAGCAGCTGCAGTATCACAGCGGAGCAGCTTGTGAGACAAAGAGGCCAACCATCACTGGTTGAAGTACAGAAACAGCTGCCTGCAGATGGTGCTGATAGCTCTGCTCTGAACAGCCGCTGGGCAGCTACTAGTGCATTGTTGCTGACTGTATGTTCAGGCCTTGCATGAACATGTGCCAAACAAGTCTGAGACCGCACTGCATGACGATGGTTTGGTAGCTGCTGCTGCTGCAAAGTACTCTTAGTCACGCAGACACTATGCAATGCATCTTGTTGCTGTAGCAGCGGCCAGACTGCCTGCCAGGTCATGCTGAGTGGGCATCTGGATGTTGTGGGGGTCGTTGCAGTGCACAACACTGCAGCTGGTGCAGCATGCTTGTTACCCAACCCTCTGTTGTACTCAGAGGCTAAAATCACCGTGACCTGTCAATGGCCTGCATGCATACAGCAGAGTACTCACAGTCTGGTGCAATACGAGCTTACGTAGTGCAACATAACCAGGTTGTGCTGTTGTAGCTAAATGGGTGTCATTGGGCTGGGATTATCCTGCATCATCTGCAATTTTGAGAACCTGATATTCAGGACCGAAGCCGACTGAACATGATGCTGTGATGTTCAGTGGCACAATGCTTGGCCTGAATTCAAGTGGAAAAATACCACTGTGACTGTTTATTGGACTATTGCTGTTGTAGATCGTTTGTTGCTACACTGTAACAGTGTTTGCTGTAAGCAGCCTGTGTCATATGTGACATGATGATGGCCTGCCAGTGGATGGACATACACCAGAAGGTGCCAAATAAGTCCTTTATCTATGACAGAAGTCACACAGCAACTAGTGTTTCATATTAGGCAAGCCCCCTTGGTTCCATTTGGAGGTGCCAGAGATCGCACCACATGCATGTGACAACAACTACTCTGCAGATGCAAACATGTTTAGGCCAACTCACGGAGGGAGTATAATACAGGGCTGAAAACTACCGGGTGCCTGATCAGCTATGAATATAATGTAATCAACCAGAAGCAATGTCCTAATTCATCTCTGTGTACTTCTTGTCTCTGAGAGGTGAGCCTTACTCCCTACACAGCTACACCTGCTGCTTGTCGTTGTTGCATCCACTTCCCAATATTGGACTCATCATGTTGTCATGGACCCACCATGCTAGATCCTGTGCCTGGCTTGCGTACCAGCTGAAAAACGTTTCTGCATCGTCGTCAGTGCTGAGCAAGCTGTCTGGTTGCAGAGAAGGGGTTGTGTCACCTGATGATTCTGCTGCACCTGTGTTTGCCAATGGCGTACCTGGCTTAAGCAGTGATGCCATGGCTTTACGGCTGACATAAACTGGCACAGAAGTTGCAGCCATCGATGTCAAAACTGCTGCATATGCCATACTGCCAACAGCCTGCTGCAGGACACTTGCCGGCTGGTAAGCCTGCAAACTGGTCAGCCACTGTTGGTATGATGCATCAAGGTGGTGATACCGAGCACCTGCAGGGTCAAATACAGCAGCACACGAGACTGTCTGTGTTTTGATTACTGGCACTGTTACTGCAGTGATTGATGTAGGCTGAATGGCTGTACGTGAGACCTCCCCTACAGGCATGCATGTGAGTAAAACTGGAAGGCTGGGCTCTGCATGCGGAAGCACACTCTTTGTACACAATAGACCCAGCAGGTTCAGATCCACACAGCACTTAGCTTCATGAGAACACACACCTTCCTGGAGCAGCTGTAGGTACCGCTGGGATGGCAGGACCTGTCTACTGCATGCTGCCATCGCTGCTGATTTTAGTGTTAAAGCATCCACAGCAGTAATGCCATCATACAGGTGGCACTTCACCTCAGCAACCTGCAGTTCCCAGGGAGTTCAAGAAACGCAACCCTGACATTCACACACAACAAGTGTCCTATGCAACTACAGCCGGTGAATCTGCTCAATAACATAGCTGTGGAGGCTGGAATGGGAGCATTGCAATTGCAGTAAGGCTTTGTTTCAACTGCCTGATCAATGTAACCAAAAGCATTGTTTGGCACACCAGTGGAGGTAATCTTCATACCTGGTAACCTAAACCTCTACTGTTGACCCCTTCAGTGGCTTGTATCAAGTCCCACTCCCTCTTCCTGATTCTGTGCAACACACCATGCACACAGTGGCCAAGTAGCTCATCATCACCTTGGTTGATAGACATTGGTTTACTCACGCTTTGCTTCTGAGAGCGAGCGCACAAGTGCGCATTTTGAACTTGCTGGCCCTGGCTGTGCTGCACAATGGTGGCGAAACCTGGTTCTGCATATGGGAAGCCCAACATGCCAAAGGATAGTGAATGGTCTGGGACCTTACATGGCACTGATTGCCGAGGTCTAACCATACGGCGGTTGGTCAAGACCTTGGGGTTCATGTTGGACCCGTACGCGAAGTACCACACTTCATCTGGCCTCAGAGGAGCAAGGCGGGCTGCTGCAGACCTGCAGCAGAAGATTGGACAGGGCATGATTTGAACTTCCATATACAGCAGCTGGCTTAGTGCCTGACTGTTGTGGGAGACATAGCGTACGCATTAAATGCTTTGGGCATAGATCTGGCTGCTGCACAGTTGCCCTATAGGTTCTGACACTTTTGCAAGACAGAAGCAGCAGACCAAACTTGGAGAGCTATTGCTGTAACTTACGCCACAAGTGAGTGTGTGGTGGCAAACTTACAGAGTGCAAGTAACTTGACTAACTGATCTGTTTGTGAACACATAGGAACTCGTGCTGCGCAGACCACGCAGCTTCATGCTGCCTGCCAGGCACAAGGCTGGTGCACGTCGCAGCCGAACTGTGCTCTGCTTACTGTGCTCAGTCAACATGAAGTACGCTTTCAGACCAGCGGCAGCATCAGGGCAGCGTCTGTCACGTGTGTACCGATGCCCGTGCGGAAATCATATTGGAGGGCTGGTACGCCACCATGCCAGGATCAGATGCATGCTGAGCAGTGTGCAGGCTGACGATGCACGCAAATGCAGTGGTCTTGTTGCTGCGCGGAGGGCATGGCACCTGAGCATGTTATGCCACCCACCAATGGCGAGTGACTGTTTGTGGCAGTTGCGTGAGGGGTTGCTGGATGATAGGCTTTGGATGTCTGCATATCCAGAAGCTTTACCTGCCTCAAGCATTTAATATAGAGTAGCTGGAAGGATACAAAACACTACACCACCCTATGGCAGTTGATCACAGCTAGCATTGCCGCGTCACCAACCTCGGCGGGACCGCGAGGTGGCAAGGCAAGCGTTCCAACTCCTGTCCCAAAATGGTTTCACCTTATCTTAGGAAAGCTTTACAAGTAGATCTGAGCGCTCAAAGCAGATATTGGGAGGTTGACTGGAAGCAAAGTACGAGAGCTGGATAGGACGCAGGCGTTGCAGGCAATCACAAACAACAGAGTGATATATTCTAGGCTTGACAAAAAGATTTAGTGCCTGCATCTTGAGTCTATGCCTCTGTCAGGCTTCTACACAGCACTGTGCTGTCTGCCCACGATGCCCGGCCCAGCACAACGTGTGACAGCAGCGTTGGAGCCGTTCCAATTTGCGTTTGCCATGAAAAAAATTAGTGTGAGCAAGCTATGGTGTGGTTGCTTCAGTAACAGGCCAGCAGCAATAAGTCCATCAAGGACTCCATTCACATCATGACATACATGAGGCCCTTTATGCCAGCTGAACACATGCCCGATCGTCTGCTGTAATTTTAGTCCCAATCCTAGGCTCGTACATATAGATCTTGACTGCTGAAGACAGAGTGAGCAGAAAGCACAGTTGGTTGGTACACCTGTCTTCTTGAGCAGCAAGTATGGCTAGCCAGCCATCACCCAGCCCTAGGATCAGCAGCGGACCCCCAGCATCGCCAGGTGGACGCGGTGGACTTCTGCAACCAATTGAAACTATGCCAAACAAGGTCAGCAGCACACTGAGCACCCCACCCTCACCCCTGCGCACATCTGCAGCACAGCCAGGAGGAGTGCTCAGATCTGACTCCAACCTTTCCCAGAACATGGTGAGGAATGGGTCCTTGCTGTGAGGAATGGGTCCGAGGAATGGGTCCTTGCTGTGCAAATCATGCAGCATTCACAAAGGCTGCTGGTGTTGTCATGGCTGCAGTGCTTTCTTTTGCACGTTCACGTCTAAAGCGTATCGGCAATAGCAGGGCGTCTGCTGCAATTGGTGATGCTTGTGGTGATGGTTAAATTGTGTCCAACTTTGCACCTGCAGTCTTTTCAGCAGCAAGTGCAGCTGCAACAACAGCAGCAACAGCAATCGGACACAGATAATATCAAGGTTGTGGTCAGGTTGCGACCTCTCTTCCCAGCAGAGGTATTGAAGGGTGCTACAAACGTGTGTCATGTATCTGAGGACTTCAGTTCCCTTAAGGTATGATGCAGTTGCGGGACATAAAGACGCTAGACTTTTCTCGTATGTTAAGCAGTTGAAGCCTCTCCTTCCTTAAACAGCAGCCATGACCCTTTGATGATAGGTAGTAAGCTGGGCATGCACAGCATATGGTGGCACAGCAATGCAGGACCAGAGGCACACATGTGTACACACCGCAGCATAGACCTTGCATGATGCCCACCTAGCTGATGTATCTGTTGACGCCCATGTGGATCTGCAGGTGGTGGTACCAGGGCCCAACGGCGCCACAATGCAGCGAGATTTTGCCTTTCACGCCTGTCTGGATTCTGAAACCAGCCAGTCAGATGTGATGGCACTATGTGGTATCAACCAGCTCCTTGATGCAGCGCTAGCTGGGTACCATGTAACATTATTCGCTTATGGGCAGACAGGTGGGCAACGAGCTGCATCAGAGCATGCTGTTTGATGGAGAAACACTTCTGTACAAGAAGTTGCACAGCATCCAGACAACTGTGCATGATGAAGGTCGTCATCTTACTGCAGGATCGGGCAAAACATTCACCATGTCAGGAAAGGAAGACGTCATTAGTGAGGATGCTTACAATGGTCATGAACAGGATGGCATCATCAGTAGAGCAGTCCAATACTTATTCCATCAGGTGAGGAAGGCCCAGTCAAGTGCAGGCTGCTGGCATGGCCATGTCTGTATATCAGTTTCATACCATAACTACACGCTCATATTCCCCACTGGTGCGCTGCCTTTGCATCCAGGTTCACACCCGCAAGGATGCCAAGTACAGCCTCAAAGCCAGTTATCTGGAGATATACAATGAAGGTGTCTTTGACTTGGTAAACTTCAACCCCAAGGCAAAGAGTTTGCCAGTGAAGTGGGATGCTAGTTATGGTTTCTATGTCCAAGGCTTGAAAGTGGTACCCTGCAGTCAACAAAGAACCATGATGGAGGTGGGTCATATCTTGGCTTGTAGGAAACAGCCACAACCAGCTCAGCAGCTGCTGCTCAATGACCTAGATGCTTGACTGTATGCCTGCGTGAAGGTCCTTTCAGCATAACATCTGTTCCAAAGCCGCCTGTTGTGTTGAGCATGATGCGCGGCCCTTGTCTTGCAGTGGGGCTTACTCTCTCATGTTCTCCCTATCAGTGTACGGCAAATATGGTGAAATAGCCGCACAACAGCCGACTGGTGTTGCTGACTGCAAATGTATTGGCAGGTAATTCGCACTGGTATGAAGCACCGCAAGGTTGCAAGCCACAGACTGAACTCGGAGTCCAGCAGATCACATGCAATCATGACAGTTTACTGTGATGCTACACCTACAGGTGATCAGCTGTTGCACAACTATCAGCAGCTGCCATGTCAACAGCGTGCCAGCATGCTTCATCAGCAGTACAGTGTATTGTGCTGCCTGCAATGTATTTGGTCCAAGTACAACTGCACCGGGCTGACTGAGGGTTTCAGATTTCAAGGACATTGTGGCCTCAGGTCAAGGTATGGTGATTGTGGTGTACCGGGCTACATGCAACTCATCATCACTCAGCTGCACTTCTGTATCACCTGTCTGCTGCAGATCCTGGCAGCTATGATTATGGTACCATGCGATACGGCAAGCTGTCCTTTGTGGACTTGGCTGGCAGTGAGCGTGTCAAGGATACAATGAGCGAGGGAACCATGCTGAAGGAAACCATCAACATTAATAAGTCGCTGAGTGTGCTTGGCAAGGTGACTGGCAGGACTGCATCAGCAACAGAGGCTTGCTGCATCTGCTGGCAGCAACTGTGCATTAGTTGACATGTTGATTCGGACGGTATGGACTTGGGTTGTGGCCTGGCTACCAATATGTCTTCTCATAGTTGCAGTCATGCTCTCTCACTGGGGCCACCATGCTAGCTGACAGTGCTGCAACACCACCTTACTTCCTCTAGGATGCAGTACCTTGCAGCATGCCTTGCTTCTTGATGCAGGTGATATCTACACTTGCTGACCGTGAAGCCGCTGGTACGACAGCACATGTTCCCTACCGTGACTCCAAGCTGACTAAACTGCTGATGGATAGTCTTGGTGGAAGTGCGCTCACACTGATGATTGCTTGCTGCTCTCCATCTAGCTTACAGGTGCGCTTAGAGGTGGAAAGAGCATCTGTCTGGTAGCACAGCATACAAGCAGCAGTTTGTCCTTACTCACATGCAGCTGTCAGGAAGTAGAGTCGAGACACTACCAGCTCAGCTTGGTGCGTTATTGTACTGCATGGTTATCGCCACAAGAAGGTCATTGTTGTAAGGCTGCTGCTTGCCTCATCATACAGTGCCACCATCATAGCATTCACATGCCACTGCTGCTGTAAGGTTGAGGAGACGCTGAGCACCCTGAGTTATGCAACTCGTGCCAAGAACATCCACAACAGACCGACAGTGCAGTATGATCCACGTGAAGCTCAGATAGCTCTACTACGGCGAGAAACTGAGCTGCTGAGACAGGAGAACATGCTGCTGAAAGAGCAACTCAGAACAGGCGGCGGTGAGGTTCAATTGCCGATGTGTCATATCTAAAACACAAACAGGTGTTGCTCACAGCTTACGGCACAGCAGAGCAATTGCTGCTGTGCCTTGCTATGCTTGCTTTGTGCCACATGTGCGGGCCGCATGTGTCATGCCCCAAGGTGTCACATTGTAAGCATGTCCAATGCTCCAAGGAGTCATGCACAGCTGCCCATATTATTACATCACAGGACAGTGACCTGGTTTGTTGGTTTGTAACGACTGCTGATCAAACATGAGGTTGTGGTCACGGGAATCGGCACAAAAATGCCACAACACAACAAACCAACACTACCGCAGGG